>PVIJ01007844.1:0-79231 GCA_004024925.1 Scalopus aquaticus | reverse complement strand
GCCAGAGGTGTGGGGCGGCGAGAGGGTTCACCAGAGACGGAGCGGGTAGCAGAACAGGCAGATCAGAAATACACTGCTGAGGGGAGCAGCGGGCGAGGCAGGAGAGGTCTGCCGCACCATGTGGGATTCTCCCCGGCCGGGAGTCGAACTCGCGTCGCCGCTGCCGACAGCTCCACAGCGCAGCACTTAACCGCTGCGCCACCGGGGAGGCCAAAATACAAACTCTTTTATATCATTTCTTTCTCTTTCATGGACATTCATAAAATGAAGATAAGGTTTCTAGTGAACTTCAAAAAGTCTGTATTCTTTTCTAATCACCTTTGGTCAGTCTTTGAGTTATTTCATACTGCCCTGTACCCTTCTTAACCAAGAAGAACTTTCTGCATTCTGTGTGCAGCAACACTGGCTTCATCCTCTGAGTCAGATTCGCTCTGGGATGTGGAGCTGTGAGAGGCAGAACTGCAAGGGGAAGAGCATTCTGGAGAACACAAGTAGTGCATCAGTGGGAGGCGGTACTTCCCACAGAAGTCCACAAATTTAATTTGTCTGACACAGCAGTCAAAGTAGACTCCTGGAGAGAGGAAGAAATAAGCACAAAGTAATCATTAACAAAATAACAAAGCAAAGAGTCATCTATGTTTTAAAATTCTTTTTCCAGCATTCTGAAGAAATGCCAGACAGTCTTCTCTTTTGTGAATCTTAGTAGCAGTCGTAGTACTTGTTCTATAGCTATCTATAGAAATAGTGGAAGGTATCAGGGATGGCAATCAGAGTGCAAAGAGAAGGCCAGGAGACTTAAAGGCAGCTTGCATTAAAAAGACACAGTTTACTCAGCATGTTTTCTTAGTGAGTTGGTGAACAGTGGTTGATGGTGACTGACTGTTAGATACCTAAGTGCCTTTCCTCCATCCTCAAGTTACTGCGTGGTATTCCCTTATAGTCAGATATTAAAACAAACAAACAAAAAACCCACAAAACTTCTTTTAAAATGGTCTTAAAGAAGTAGTTGTTATATAGAAAACTTGAGGACAACTTTTGGTATTCCTGTTCTTATGTATTGGAAATTCCTCAGGTTTCACTAATGATCTTATTTGATTCTCATATTGAATAACAATATTCTTATATTGTTAGGTAAAATGAAACTAGTATTCAGCTCTTTTAATTCTGAATTTAGTGCTCATGAACTATGGACTTCAGCTAAGTAAAAACACAGCTAGATATAAGAAGAAAGTAGAGGTTGTTGTGCTTGATGTTCTAGGCTGGAGTTGTAAGTGTGCTGTAAAAAAGATACCTCACATCTTTAGAGACCCAGGAGACTGCCACAATGGCTGTAGCAAAACTGAAACATTTAGAACTCTGAATCCCATCATCTCTCTGAAGAGGAATCTCAATCTTATACTAATAGCTATGTTTCCTCTGGCACCAACTCCTCTGTGTGTATCACAAAAATAAAAAAGATATAGTAAAGGAGAAACAATAATTTCTATTTTTTCCCTAATATTTCCCCATTAACTTCTGAATTATTTGATCCCATAGCATGTAAAATTCATAGTTTTCAAAGAGAAATTTATGGTATGTTACTGTAAACAAAAACCTCCAAAAAAGTATTCGTTTCCCGAAAACTGACAGAAATAATAAAATAAAGCATTATAGAGTTACCATGAGCCAAAATAGCACAATGCTACCTTGTGATCTGTAAGCTCTCAGATTATACAAAAACCAAATATCTCAGAAAATATATTACTTTTGTTTAGAGTTTAATAACTAATACATTTGGGGAGGAGGGCATCAACAGTTCATTTTATATATTATCTTACATTTGAAACTAGTAGTTTTGAAGTATTTTTGTTCCTCAGATAAATAACACATCAGTATACTAAAGAAATAATTAAGAAACCATTTAAGAGAGAAAAGTATCCTTGCAGAGGTCCATTTCTAGAAAAGAAGAGATTCAATATAATCGATGAAGCCTGTAAGGCCTGAGGTGAATGGTGTCCCTTGCCACTGTTAAAGCCAACTTAGGAAAGGAGAACCATAGGAACCTCATGCGCTTTTAACCTGGCTTAGTACAGCAACCTCTGCTTCTAAGAGTAAGTGGCTAGCAAAGGCCCAGTGTACAGTCTCTTTAAAAAAATAGCATTTGGGCCTCCCTGGTGGTGCAGAGGTTGAGCACTGCGCTGTGGAGCTGTCCGCAGTGTGCGATGTGAGTTCGACGCCCAGCCAGGGAGAATCCCACATGGTGCGGCAGACCTCTCCTGCCTCGCCCGCTGCTCCCCTCAGCAGTGTATTTCTGATCTGTCTGTTCTGCTCCCCACTCTGTCTCTGGTGAACCCTCTCGCAGCCCCACGCCTCTGGCTTGTACCCCAGCTTGTATGTATAAATAAATAAATCTTTAAAAAAAAATAGCATCTTTTTAAATTTTTAATATTCTTTGATATATTTATATCACTTTCTCTCTATTTAAATGTCTAATGGTTTTAAGATACAAGGAGATATTCAGGGAAAATCTCACCTGGCTCTATATATCATTACGCAGCATTTCCTCAGTGCCTGTATTTATTCTACTACAGTAAAAACTTTTCTGCACTCACATTAAGTTGGATTAAAAAAAAAATTCATTAGGGACCTAAAATAAAATGATCTGCTATCAGTCACCAACTCACACCCATACACGCTGGCAATTCAGGCCCTTCATAACCTGGCTTCAATCTATTTTTTACTCTTCTCTTTCATCACTCCCCTAACTGAACATCTGTGTTGAACATTTTGCTCATTCAACATACTGCTGTATACTGTTTTATCTCCAAGAATCATATCATCTTTTCCATATCCAACTAAATCCAACTAAATGTACTATCTTTGGTCTATGAGTTCCAATAGTAGTCTGAATTCCTACTTTTGTCTGCCTTATATTTTATCTCTTGTTTGTCTCCAAATGTTTTAAAAACAAGAAATTTTGAGGAACAAATTTAAAATAATACAAAATTCCAGGGTATATTTTGAAATTGGTACACATTCAGTCATTCTCATACATCTTGAATTATACTCTTTATAGGTATCTGATACTCATCATTTGGTGGGGGGAGGTATAGGCAGATTAGAGAGTGAAATGTCTTACTTTCTAGTAAAAGGTTGATAAAAGGATGAGGGAAATAGACTTTCTTTCTCTGAAAAAAAGATAACTAACTAAAGCAACACATAAATGATAAATTTAAAAATTAGGTAAATAAATCAGAAACAAAGAAACTGAATTAACTTACCTCCACATTTTGGATTTGGGCAATTGCTAGCTAAACTTAAGTATCTAAGAAGATTCCCCGGAAGATCACAGGGAGTGTATGAAATATTTCGTATTTTAATGGTCCGTGCAGCTAATTCCAGGAGGGTTGGAGGATCATAGGTTAAATCTCTAACAAAACGAACAACCAGTGGATTTCCTCGCAAACTCAATTCTTCCAAATGAATAAGGTTGAGGATCTCTCGAGGCAGGTATGTCAACAAGTTATTATGAAGACTGAGGGAACGAAGGGAATGCAACCTAGATTGAATGCAATACAAAAAGTAATGGCAGTAAGCAAGATAACTACCAAGAAACTTTAAGAAAAAAACTTGATTTTCACATAAGAATGAGCAATTAAGATTAAAGTAATCAGAAGTAAAATAAAAAGCTGCTGAAATAAGATCAGAGTAGAGATTTGTACATGTTATGGAGGGCTTATGTCCATGGTTTTTTTTTACCACATGTCCATGGTATTTTAGAATATAGAGTATTCTTAAGTGATAACTCACTTTACAAATGCTATATTTAAATGTTTTTTTAAAAAATATGGTTTATCATTCAGATACCAAAAAAAAGGAAAGCTTTCAAATGTAGCAGAACTCTAAATCCTTCACATTATCATCTCAGGATTGGAATGATTCACATCGAATATAAAATCTCTAAGATCCATAAAGCCAGGGGAAATTTATGTCAAATTAACACCATTTTTGATTACAGAAAACAGGTCAAACAAATATTTTTAGGAATAAGCCAGAGCATTTAAAATTAACATTAAAATAAATAATTCAATTCACAGCAAATGCAGAGAACTATAATTGTCATGTATTATTTACTCTGAAAACACCTAATTCCTTTCTTATATAAAACATGTGCAAGAAGGCAGGACAATAATTCTTAAGCATAGATCTATCTCTATAAATAAACTACCAGGAACTACTCACTGTGAAAGTTGAGGAGGCACACTTTGGATTTTGTTGTCACATAATACCAAATAATTTAGAGAAGGCAAATTTGCTAATTCTGGTGGAATTTCTTTGATGAAGTTTCCTCCAAGATACAAACACTCTAAACTGCAAATTTAAATGAACAAAAACAAAAAAGTAAATAAACAAAAGCTGGACAAGATATTACAATGCCATTATTATAATGAACATATTTCATCTGTTCATTCAGCAAATGTTTTACTTAGAATTTGCTATATAGTCCTAGAAATAATATAATCTTCACAGAGCTTAAAGGTAAGCAGACAGACATGATACACCAATGTTACAGTATTGTAATTAAACATAAAACAAAGACAAAAGAAAGGGTAACGTAATTAAAATGCCACAATAAGGGGACAATAAGGGGATGTAGGAGTTTAAAGGTAGAGAAATAAGAATGGACACAAAAAAGTTTTGATTTTCCAGAAAAGGCTTCCCAAAAGGGTTATGATTTTAGTTGGACTATGCTTTTAGCCCAGCTAGATGGGAGAAAAGAGGATACATCAGGTTGGAGAAGAGGCATCAGGTTGGAGAAGAGGGTTTTTTTACTGGACAATAAGCACATCTTTTAACACAGAAGAGGAGAATTCATGCTGAAGAATCCAGAGATAAGGCTAGAGAAAGGCAGACTGTTGGAACCTTGAATTCTGTGCTGGTAGGTTTAATGAGTTGCACTCCTAGGCAATGGGACGACCACTAGCCTTCTTCTGAAGAGTGGGGAAAACATGGTATTTTCTTCTTTGCTACTATAACAAATGCATTCTTCAGATATTTACTTTTCTAAATAAATCATGTATAACTATCTTGATATTAAAGTTCCAGATAATTATCCTGTTTTCTAACAACAACTCAACATTTGGACACAGCAGATATTGCCCCGCAATGTATCACCATTCTTTGTGGTGATGACTGTAGAAGAGCTTCCTGAAAAAGATGTTTGCAGAGGATGGCATAATCAATTCCTCCAATATATAAATAGAAATAGAAATAAAATGTATTCATACCTATTCTTTTTCACTAGTATGCTACTTTTGTCTTCCTGTTAAATCTGCTAACTCAGTAGATACTATCACTCTGCCAATACAATCACCATCTGGTTAAAATCTTTTTTAAAAAGCTATTCAATGGGCCTCCCTGGTAGCACAAGGTGTTAAGTCTCAGCACTATGAAGCTATCCGCAGCCACTGAAGCAGAAGTTCGATCCCCAGCCAGGGAGATTCCCACATAGCAGCAGACCTTCCTGCCTTACCTGCTGCTCCCCTCAGCAGTGTATTTCAGTCAATCTGCCTCTTCTGCTCCCCACTCTGTCTTTGGTGAATCCTCTCACCCCCCACACCTCTGGCCTGCACCCCAGCTCTTACATGCATAAAGAAATAAATCTTTATTAAAAAATTAAAAAGTATTCAATTAAAAAAAAAAACGCTATTCAATGGTGTGAAAATGGCACCTTTCTGATCCCTCCACCCTCCCACCCCCCCAATTTACAGTACCCTATTAGTGAAGTTTAGCCTCTCTCTGTAAGTTTTTGGCCACTTGTATATCCTTAGGAAATTGCCTGTTTCTATCTTTTTTCTCATTGGTTCTGTGACATTCTCTTATTAATTTGTTGGGAGCACTGTTGCTGTTAAATATATGTTGTTTAACCTTTTCCCTCTGTGCCATAGAGTTTGGTCTGTTTCATTCACATTTTATATGTATACAAAGAATGTATAGCTATTAGAATTAAGTTTGTTAAAAAGATTCAAGTTTTTAACATATTTCTTATTATTTTGCTTCTTGCATTCATGGTTAGTCTCCTACCAGAACCAAGGTTTTTCTTTTTCCCTTTACAGTTTTGTCAATTTGTCCCCTTTCCCCTCAAAATATGGAAGCTACACTGCAGATAGATTCAAGTTCATAACTATTAAAACTTCTTCTTGAATTATTCTTCAATCCACATGAAGTATTTCTCTTCCTTCTAATTCATTTTGCCTTCAAATCTATTTCCTCTGATTTTCAATGCCTCTTGGTTTTGGTTTTGTTAGTAATTATTTTATTTAGTACTAGCTCTATCACTTATCAATGTAAGAACGTAGCCAGTTACTTATTGTTATATTCCAGTTTCCTCTTCTTGAAAATGGAATATTATTATTATATGTCATATGAAGTACTTAATCAACAAATACGAATTAGACCATATCATGTGCCAGAGACCATTCCAGGGAAGACAGTGTAATTAAACCAAAGTTCTTGATATTAAGAAGCTTACATTCTAGTGAAAGAAACAGACAACCAATAAATGTGTATACAATATGCCAGAAAGCATTAAGTGATACAAAGAAAAAGAATCAGATGGTGATAGAAGTGATATTCTTGAAAGGTTGGTCAGGAAAGGTTTCTTTCAGGAGATGACTGTTACTCAATTGGGTAAACTCTTCCTCAATTAGTGGCTGAGCTAAGTGAGTGGGAAAAAAGGTAAGAGCTCAGAAGAAGAAAAGATCAAATTATAAATTGTGCCTACTTTTTCAGCACTACAAAAACAAAAACAAGTTATGCTATCCAAAGAGTTACTATGCCTGCTTATTAAAGAATAATCTCATATTTTCATGGAAAAAATATATGTCCACAACCTCATGGTTCACACTGATAGCCTAATTTGCTCCAGGAGAATGGAATTAACCATAAAAATAAGATTTCAGCAACTACTTATCTGTTATACTTCAAAATTGATTTTTTAAAGATTTTGCTGCAACAAAAAGGATCAGGGGCTTATCAGATCAACAAGAAACAGAAAAGGATCAGTAAAGTACAGAAAACAAACATGAAGACATCCTGCTACATCTGGTGAGTTGATCATACTAATGAAACTAAAGTATCTGGTATTTCTACCTGGAATGATGAAAGGAAGGGAAGGGAGACATTTATATGGACCACATATTTTGTATTAAACATATACCTGTCCTGCTGTTAAAAGAGGGCAGATCTTTTCTCAATGTCAAACACACCTGACCTGGTTTTAAAAGAAACATGGAAGACCATACAATACATATCAGGGTTACCACCCAGGGGCAGGGAGTAAGAGAAGATGGTGTTCTTTGGCAGATACCTAATGGTTAAAGTGACTGAACTTCCACCTCTTTATTTTTGAAATTTTAATACATTATTTTAGAACTCAGTAGTAAGTAGTCTTTGAGGGTTGAACTATACAACTCTCATTGTCTAGCTGCAAACCAGGCACTGATACTACATCTCAGTTTCCTCATCTGTAAAAACAAGAGGAAATGAGGCTATTGCTGTAGTTTCTACTTCTAAGAATGTATTTCTACACCTTTGGCCCACGCTCAACCAGAGTTTTTATGTGGAGCACAGACTAAACTTTTACTGATTCTTCAGTAAAGAGAAATGGAACATACAACTGGAAAATAAAAACAGTGACATATAAGAATCCACAAAGTATTGGAGTCAAGGGTACAGTGACCAAAACCACAGCTATATGTCTAGAAAATCAGGTCCTTCAAGAACACAGTTTTAACAAAACCTCTGCATGACATATGCAACAAAGTAGGAGTCAAAAGCAAGGTTCTAGCTCTACTCTTGTCACTGGAAAATTCATGGGTTTGGAGTCACAGATCCAGAGGTCAAATCCAGTCCCACCACTCACTTACCTTGTGATCTTACAACTTAACCTTTCAGAAGTTTCCTACTCTCATCTCACAGTGTTCCTGTGAGAATTAAAAAGAGTACAACAGGGTCTACTGCATTGTAAATGGGATTTTTGCTCACCTTTTCCTCCATGTGATGGAAATAACACTTGCTCTGGGTTTTTCTAGTATATTAAGAAAATCCAAATAAGAAAGTTGGAATTGTGTAACATCAAAATTAGAATGAACTATCCTTGTCGATTTTAAATTTAAATCTCTTCCCAAGCCTTCTATTTACTATTCCTCCTAGTCTCACACTGTATAAGCTACCATCGTTTCTCATTCTACTAGAATGGCCTAGGTCCTAACCAGTCCTCAAAATCTCTTCTCTCCACTGCCTCCCATTTCTCCACTCCCTTCCCATTTCATTCCTGCACAGTAACAGGACAGATATGCTCAAAACTCTCTCATGTGTACTTAGAATAAAACTCAAACTGTAACATGGCCTTCAAGATCTGACATGGCTTGGGATCTGGTCCAAATTTGTATTTGCCATTTTCCCTCTCTGTCATTTCCTTCCTATGCTCTAATATAATATCTTTTTTCAAAAATCTTGGCCTCTAGTCCTTGCTTCTTTCATAAGCTCTGTCCCTTCTACTTGGGTGTTCCACCCCCACTCTCTTCTAGTTAATTCCTACTCTTCCTTCAAAAGCTCAAATCCAAATGGTATTTGCTCAAATATAAAGTCAAGAGCCTCTGATATTTCATTTCAAGGCACTCTGAATGTCATAAAACTTGTAACAGTTGTTATTAAATAATGAGATTTACACTTAGGTGTTTAAGATCTCTTTTGTTAGTATCTTAGCTTCATCTTGGCAAGATATGTTTACCATTGTTTACCATTTTATTTCTAGCACCAAGGACAGTGTCTGACATTTGGCAGGTAAATAAAGGAATATCTTGTCCAATCACCTCATTTACAGATTGGAAAGCTATAGTCAAGATATGTTAAGTAAGGGGCCTCCCCGGTGGCGCAGCGATTAAGCGCTGTGCTGTGGAGCTGTCGGCAGCGGCGACGCGAGTTCGACGCCCGACCGGGGAGAATCCCGCATGGTGCGGCAGACCTCTCCTGCCTCGCCCGCTGCTCCCCTCAGCAGTGTATTTCTGATCTGCCTGTTCTGCTCCCCACTCTGTCTCTGGTGAACCCTCTCGCCACCCCATCCCTCTGGCCTGTACCCCAGCTTGTATGTATAAATAAAAAATAAATCTTAAAAAAAAAAAAAGATATGTTAAGTAAGGTTGGGAAATCAAGGGTTTCCATTCTCTGGCTAATGTTCTTTTCACTACACTTAACTCTGAGGTCATTTCCAACTCTAACATTCTGTTATCTAAGAAAACTCAATAAAGGATGTGTAAATATTTTATCGATTTAGGACACATTTTTTCACTCTAAACAATACATTTGCTCTTGTTCTATTTCTCACTTTCCTTAAGAGTACCTGTAGGGCAATTTTGCTATTCTTTAGAGAGTTGATTCTTATCAGTAAAAAACAGAGTATAAAACTGAAAAATGTTTCTCTGCTTCCTCCTTCTATTCAATTCAACATACAGCTACTAAAAAATATAGTACGGTAGACAAACCTGTACACAAGAAATTATAATCAATAAAGTACTTGCAATGGCAAAATGAATGGTGTACAGAGAAAGAACTGCTTAGGCAACAACTGCTGTTCAAGAAGCAATAAAACGAGGCTACAGAGAAGACAGTTTAGGTAATAACTGCTATCCAAGAAGCAGTAAAAAAGTAAACAGAGAAGACCCTTGAGATTGGTTCTGAAGGATGAATAGGAGTTTGCCAAGTTTAGGTAACATTCCAAGCAGTTAGCAGCAGCGCTTCCATTCAAAACCGATTTAGTGAGTGCCTATAAAGTGCTGGTAATCTAAAAGGCTCAGTGAATTTCACATATAACATTGTTGGTACTATGACTGAGAAGAGGGTGCAGAAAAAGTTGAAAGGGTCAGAACAGAGAACCCTGTATGTCGTGCTGGAAGGCATAAACTTTGCTCTACAGGCGTGGAACATTACCAAAGGCTTCTGAGCAAGGACTTGACAACCTCGGATTTACATGCGTCTCACTGAGTACCTGCTCCGTACGGATCACTCCCTCAGACCCAAAAACTGTCTAGGAAATCTGAGTAGGGGAAACACAACATACCAAATGCTGTCGCGCGCACACAATCTTAACAGATCTGCACTACAACTCCTCGAGATGGCAGAGCAGTGGTCACTGCCACAGAGTTACAGTGAGAGTCTGAAACCATTTACGCAACAACTGAACAGCGCCTAAACCACGCTCCCGGACACCTCCGGGCTTCCCGACTCAACAAGCAGCAAAGAAAGGCAGCACCCCACTCACCTCCGCAAGTTCTCGATCTCCGCCGGGATGCTCTGCAGCTGGTTGCCACCCAGGCTGAGGGTCTGAAGCGCGCGCAGCTCCAGCAGCGAGGAGGGCACCTCCTGGAAGCAGTTTCCACTCAGGTTGAGCACCTGGAGGCTGCGGCACAGCGGCGACTGGGCCAGGCCTTTGGGCAGCGCGCCGGGCCCGCCGAGCCGGTTGTTCTTGGCCAGCAGCGTGCGCAGGCCGCCAAGCGCCAGCAGCTCCGGCCCCAGCGCCGTCAACGCATTGCCGCTCACGTCCAACAGCTGGAGGTGCGGGAAGCCGCTGCCCAGCGCCCGTGGTAGCGACACCAGACGGTTGTGAGGCAGCAGCAACCGCAGCAGCGCCTCTCGTGCGCCGCGCCGCTCCTCGCCCCGCGACTCCAGTTCCGTCTCCAGCGTCTCGGGGGGCACATTAAGGCGGGACAAGTTCAGTTCGGCCTCCCCAACCGTGACCACGGCCGCTCCGGCCTCCTCCATCTCGGCCCCCGCAGGGCGCGCGGCCCTTGAGACCGAAGAGCGCCGCGGGAGAGCCACAGGCCCGGAGCTCCGCGGCGCCCCGGAACCTGAACTGAAGGCGGTGTCGGAAGTAGGGCGGGCCCTATCCCTGCGCGTCCCCGCTAAGTCACACGACGCGAGAGTCGGCTTGGTGCGCGCGCCACTCAGGGGCCGGCCCCGCCTCTCGTGGCGCGTGGCGCGAAGGGCAGCGCGGGGCGGGGGCAGAGGCCCGGAGGCCGTTGCCCTCCGAACCCAGCGGGGTTTGGGCGGCAGCGTTTTATATACCGTGGAGTTTGGTAACCTGCCCTTCTGGTTCGGGTCCTCCTCGATGAACAATCCGGGGACTGTTTATTTGACCTTGAGAGTTCACGCGTCTCGGTGCACCGCCCACTTGGTTGGTTACAGTTTAGGGGTGGGGCTCCTAGTCTGCAGGAATCAGTGAGAATACAGGAATTTGGTGTTTCAGTTTTATGACGCAAACCCCTGGGATTTAAAGTCCAGGATTAATCAAACCAGCTCTGAAGTGTAAAGACATCTCTACCAGAAATCAGAACTCCTGATCCTGTATCGGGTTCTCTTGTTAAATAGCGTGGTGACCTTGGTCAGATTTGACTTCAATTTCTCCATTACTAAACTATAATACTTGCCTTGGTCGTCCTACAGGATTGCTTTGGTTTTTAAAACATGATGAAAGTTAATGTAGCTCAAGTAGGCACTTTTAACCATTTTAGCTATGGAAGGACTGGTTTTTGGTCTAGATTAGCCTGGGTGGAAATGAATCAGGGAGCCATGAAGGGGGTTCGTTAACTTGAAATAATTCAAATTAATAGATCAAATTAAAAACTCAAAGCATGGGCCTCCGTGGTGGCCCAACAGATTCTCAGTTTATAAAGCTGTCTCAGCCTATGAAGCTATCTGCAGTCACTGCAGCAGGAGTTCCATCCCCGGCAAAGGAAATTCCCACATGGCACAGCAGACCTCTCCTGCCTGGCCTGCTGCTCCCCTCATCAGTGTACTTAAGTTGATCTACCTGCTCTGTCTCTGGTGAATCCTGTCATCACCCCACATCTCTGGCCTACACCCCAGTTCTTGTATGCGTAAATAAATAAATCTTTTAAAAAAAAAAAAAAACCTCGAAGCAAGAGAGTTAACTGTAGGTCGAAACTACAGTTTAAGTGGGATAGTCTGCTAACTTTA
Organism: Scalopus aquaticus; assembly: GCA_004024925.1. NCBI lineage: Eukaryota > Metazoa > Chordata > Mammalia > Eulipotyphla > Talpidae > Scalopus > Scalopus aquaticus. Next base: position 67,216 of record PVIJ01007844.1, on the reverse strand, counting down.
ATTTATTAATTAATATAACTTTTTAATTTCTTTCTTGCCCGAATCGCAGTTGTTTCTGAAGTTTTTATGATTTATGAAGTCATGAACAGAAATGAGAAAGATTTACCTCTTTTTATTTGTTACAAAACTTATGCTTAAAAATTAAGATTGTGTATAATCAATGGCATTAAGTTACTTTCCTACTAGAAAGGAGAATAAAGTAACATTTTCCATTTGTGTGAGTGAGTTTATGCCCTGCCAAACTTAATTTCTGGGTAAGTTATAGTTGTGGAAGGATATACTTTGTCAGTGTAAACCAGGACGGAATGTTTCTTAGGCCGGTGGAGTGTCCTGATTTTGAAACCTGTTTTGAAGGGGTTCTATTAAAAATTAGGCCTTGTTTTGGATCAAGATTACATTCTGACAGGGTCAGAGTCAGACTATTTACAGGGGCCTAGAGTGAGTCTGCAGCTAGTTTTGTCAATGAACATCTACAAACAATTTGGCTATCCTTGGCATGTCCCTCCTCTACCCCAGTTATATGCCATAGAGTTGATTAAGATGCTTTCCTGAACACTTCCCCAAAACAGCCTCCTCTATTAAAGTTTGGGCTTTATTCTAAAGATTCAAATCTAATTTGGCATTTTTGAATCTCAGTATCTTTGGTTAAACATTTATAAGAGCTGTAGAAACGTCGCTGTGACTCCTTTCATTGAATTAATTTCATTAAGGGTTTTTTCTCATACCTGGTGAGGTGTTTTTCTTGGTGATTGTTTTGGGAATTCGAAAGGCTGTGTATCTTTTTAATTTAATCCACTTGCTTAGTTTCATAATTGGCTTATTTTACATTTTCATATGTAGCTAGTCATAACAGTAACCATAAACATAATGATTTTAGTCCCTAATTTATTCATCCCCAAATAATTGTTGAGCACCTCTTGTTTGTAAGAAACTGAACTATACATTGGCACTCTATAGTGATAATTAAGAATAATGGCTAAATTTATTTTTTTTCTTAGTGTGAGGCACTGTCCTAGGGACTTTGTAGTCATTATTTGAGTCTCATACCCATTCTATAAGTAGGTACTATCACCTTCATTTTATAGACAAGAAAATGGAGTTTTGGTAAGATTAAGTCACTTTCTAGTCCCACAGTTATGATAGAACTAGATACCAAAATATTGAAAAAAGATTCCATAGCTCATGTTTTTGTCCAAATACAATCACTGCCTTCAAGAGACTTATATAGTATTGACATAGATTAATTATGAACCAATAAAAGCAAATAATCCAATTAATAAATGAACAAAAGATCTGATATACCTTTCTCTAAAGAGGATATACAAATAACTGATAAGTACATGAAAAGATGCTCAATATCACTTGCAAATTCAAATCAAAACCACAAAGATACCACTCACACCAAAAGCTAGGTAATGAGTGCTGATGACAATGTGGAGAAATTAAAACCGTCATAACAACATTGGTGTAGAACAGTGCAACCACTTAGAAAAACAGACTGGTAGTTTTTCAAACAGTTTGGAAAACAGAATTACCACATGACCCAGCAATCACACTCCTAAATATATATCTAAGAGAACTGAAAACATGTCCACGATGTCGGGATTGATAATGGGTCCAAACTGTGAGGGAGGAGCAACACAGAAGCGAGGAGTGCCAGGCAGCTGGTGCGCAGGGACAGCAGTGCAGCAGTGCAGCAGTGCTGTTTTTATTTCTGCTTTCTTTCTTACACTTTTTGTCCTTGTTTTTATCTCCCAGTTGTAACCGGCCAGAAGCGGTTCCACGTTTGTTATTTATTCAGAAGGGCATCTGTCAGCACTTTTTCTCTGAAATCTCTGATCCATACTTTGGGTCTTCCCAATTCCAGTTTGGTAGTACATTGTGTACTTGTACTTGGCCTCCTATTCAGGGGTCTGAGAATAATGCAACAGTTATGTCTCCCCTTTCCGGTGCCTCCGGAGGTTGCTGCTCCTGCTCTTCTCCTATACCGCATAAAAACGTGTACAAATGTTCATAGCAGGATTATTCATCTTTGCAAAAGTATATGTCTGGGAAATGGTGTGCGATCTGGTTTGGCTGGTGCTGGTGCAGGTGGTTACAGTGGCCAAGTGTTATTTCACTTTGAAGAATAATGGGGGAAATTTTTTTAAATTGCAACTTTGTCCCTTGCCTATATACAAGGGGAACTGGTATGACATGGTGTAAAGAAAGACAACTATCATTTGAATTAAGTTGGTAGAGATCATGGCAAGAGAGGTATGAATATCAGTTGAGGAGATTATCTCTACTTCTTTGCCTTTTGGAAGCTCTAAATCATATGTCCTATTAGCTCATGTAGGCCTACCAAAAAAGACTGCCAAGCTTGGGGTGTGAAAATAGTCAAAATAGTCTTATTTCGAGTATGAAGTATTCTTCCCGGCCTCTCAATACTGTGGTGGCTTCAGGGTGTTCCTCCTCTGCCTTTGGTGAAAATCCAAATATGTCAAGCCTCAAACCTGCAGCATCAATTAGAGAAGTGGTGTGGACTGATTACTATTATTTCATCCCATTATAATCTATTCTGCAGCTATTATGCATAATATATATAAAAAAAATCTATGCTAGATGTAGGAGGTTTTTTTTTTTAATGTTATCTTTCAACAGCTCATGTTAATGAATATAATTTTAAGATTACTTTGAAATTTCATATGTTTCCATCATTCAGCCCCTGAAAAGTGCGTAAAAGAAATAAGAGCTCTGGAGAACCACTGTGAGTAACTGCTTTGTTTACAGTCAGGTGGGATCCAGAGCAAAGCTGCCTCTGTTACCAATCCCCAGCAGGAGGCCTCCTGTTCTTATCTTTATCTTATTTGCCCAGTTGGAATCAGTCTGTTTACCAGGAGAAATGTTCCTTCAAACCGTTACCAAAACTCATATGCTGAGTGTGAAGACTAAGTCAACCCATCAGATCCAGACCCAGTAATCCATGTGCTATAAAGGTGGGAGAGGGAAGGGCACCCTAACGAAGGCCTGATCACTACTGATCTTGAGCTTAAAGGTTAAAGTAAAAGGTTTTTAACAGGAAACACAAACCTTACCTATCCCTAAAAGGAAGAGAATAAAGAACAAATCTTGTTTGTTTTCCTCCCTGTAATTTCACTCTACCACATAATGTCAGAGGCTGCCTGTATATTCCATTATCTTTTCAGTGTATATTGTAAATAAAAAAGTTCAAAATAGAAGGTTCGAATATTTGCAATGAAAGCAAGGAAAGTGCACATAATCTCACCATCCAGAAGTAACCACTGCTAACATTTTAGTGAACTACCTTCCTTTTCTATATACACATATTTCCCCCCACAAAGTTGAAATCATACATATCTATTAACATATATTAATTTTACTTAATTTTTTATTAAGTTTTATATTTTGATTTTCCCACTAAAATCATAGAGTGTTTATTTTCTGTGTTATTTAATTATTCTTCAAAAACATGATTTTAGAACTTGAGCACAGAATGATTCCCCATATCAGACATTATGATGTCCTCTAGTTCCACTTTTCCACCATAATGCCTCGCAAACAGTATTTCTTTTAGTTAACAAATACCGCCATTAAAAAGATTAGGTCACATGAAGCTCTTTGCTGAGCTTCTGCTGCAACAGCTTGATAATAACAGTAGCACCAGGCCTTCTCCCTGGGGACTGTCACAGACCGTCCCTTCAAAGACACCCTGACTCCTTCTCACTGTCTTCTCACTTGGCTGATCAATGGAACCAGCTGTGGTACAGGTAAGCTCTTTCAATAAAGAGACTTTATTTGGAAGAAATTGTTGATCATGATTGTGAACTGACGGCACAAATTACATATAATGTGACTGAAGTGTTTAGGTATCTACTCCTAGATAGTATCTAGTCCCTTAACACCTATGTGTCTACATAGAGCTAGTTCATAGACCTCCCATAGCTTTTCTGTAAATAAACTGTGTAAAGGGTATAAGTCTTAGAGGCAATACTTGGGTGCACTGCTATAATTTTCTGTTTTAACATAGTTGACACTCTTCTTTAGTAGTAAGTGAATTTTTTTTCTACATTTTTCTTTTTCCTGTTATATAGTGAAACTTTGTAAGAATTTTAAACTCATTCAACTTAATTTAATAAATACAATAGGCACATATTGGCTGCTTGTGACATATAAAACACCGCGATGGGCATATGGAAGACAGTAACCACCTTAGGGAAATCGCAGTCTAGTGGTGGTAATGACATATGCATACAAATAACTATAAGATCAAGTACACCAGGTTATAAGAACATTTAGCATTGGAGTAATGCTCACAAAATAGTATCATGAAGAAAATTAAAGTGGACATGGAACTGTATATACAAATTGAGTTCTCTTAAACAATACATATGTAAAAGACTGAAAGGGAAAATACTCTGAAATGGTAATAGTGGTTGTTTGGTTGATGAACTTATAAATGATTGCAATGTTCTTTTTTACACTTTTCTATTTTCTCAAACATTTTTTACAATGAATCTGTGTTACTGTTAAAATCTTTAAAAACAAACAATTAATTGAGAGTACTTTATATAAAAGTGAGGAATACAATGGAAATACAGAGAAGCAAAGATCCTATCTGGGGTGAGGGAACAGGGGAGGCATTAAGATATATGTCTTTCTTAATGATGGAAATCTGTCCATCTTTGAAATAGAATAGGAAATTTTATTAAATTAAATGGCATGTTATTTTCCTTCCCTTTTCACTAGGACATTTGACTGTAGTCTGTCCATTTGTGATCTATAACTAGTAACTGCTACTTGACATATTACTTTAGATTTCTTATTCTTTTAGATGTCTTACTACATCTACTACAGAGATTTCTAAATCAACAGCTGTTGTCAGTCTCTAGAGAAATCCCTAGAGTGTACAGAGTCAGTGAAGAATCTTTCCACTTGTCCCACTGACCCCAGAAATGCTTGGTCATTGACTGGCACGGGTTGCTTCTTTCTCCTGTTCTGAAGAATTTGTATTTGTTAATATTCAGTCCACAGAGTACATATTGTCCAGAGTCCACTAGGCCTCTAGGAAAGAGATTTATTGTGATATTCCACAAGCCATGTGCTTCATCAGCCCATGAGCCCTGTCTCTTGGTGGGCACCCTGGGTGATGGGACTTCCCACGGTGGGAGAGTGAACTTTCAAAAATTTGTCAGAACAGAATTTATGAGATACGCACAGGCTTTAGGTAACCTGAAGGATGACTCTTTAGCTAACGTATGTGACCTGGGTGAATTATTTAGCCTCTGTAAGTCTCAGTTTCCACACTCATAAAGCGCGAATAATAGCAATACATTCTTTATGAGCTTATTTTGAAGATTTAAGTTTGGCATTTGGAAGCATTGGACCTCTAATTGCTATTATTATGAGGTCTCATAGACCTGGAGGATTGTGATCAGATTTTTCCCTCCATAGTAGATTATAGGAAGAAGAGAAAGCAAGAAAATGTTCTGAGAGGATACAATCTTTTTTCTTTGAAACAGTTAAAAAACAAAAGAACATGTGAAGAAATAACTGTCATTCAATGGAATTTATGTAATGACAATTATATTCAAGATATAAAAGGGGGAATGGTGAGTCAGACTTGGGGTAAATGAAAACTCTGAGAAGTACTACTTGGACGCAGTTTTGAATGATAGAGAGTAGAGAGGATGTGGGTGATAGAAGGGGGGGATGTACAGCATGGAGAGTTTTGACCACTGCCACGACTTAGGAATGGTACTAGTAGAACTTGAAGCATAGGAGGAGTGGTGAGAGATGAAGCCAGAGAGGAAAACTGGATCCTGCTCCTAAGATTGCTTTCACTTGTATATAGAGGTACATTTGTGCCAGAGCTTTTTGAACAGCTGAGTGTCCCCTAAACCCTTTCTCTCACCCAAAGCTGTCCCAGGTTCCATTATATTTCCATTTCCATTACAGTGCAAGCTTAGTTGGGCAGACTAATTAAATATTATTTCATTGGAAGAATTGCTCCATAACTTCTCAGATCTACCTATACCTATAGACTAATTACACCTCCTCCACTGCCAACTTTCCCCCAGCAACATCCAGAAAGTCCAGTGACCATGGTGTGGGAAGCTTTCACTGATGGCTCAAATATCATCTCAAGGCTGATTGATCCCCGTGAATTCAAATGTGATTTACCTAGAGAGACAAATGTGTAGATTATAGAAACAAAGTTCAAGTTGCACAAAATAAATCAGACAAGTTGACACAGCATCAGCCTGTCAGTCTGGCGAACTTGACCCAGTGGGCAATCCAGCATGGAATACCTACATGCTAGAAACTTGTTTGTAAAGGGTGCATCTGGTGGCCGTGGGGTCCGGAGGTGGTGCCTCTAAGAGATATCCCCTGAGATCTAGCATGGGGTGAATGGGTTATTTTGGCCCATACTCTTTTTTTTTTTTTTAAGATTTATTTATTTATGCATACAAGCTGGGGTGCAGGCCAGAGGTGTGGAGGGGCGTTGCGGTGAGAGGATTCACCAGAGACAGAGTGGGAAGCAGAACAAGCAGATAGACTGAAATACACTGCTGTACACTGCTGAGGAGAGTAGCAGGCAAGGCAGCAAAGGTCTGGGTATTGAACTCATGCTGCAGTGGCTCTGGATAGTTTCATAATGCTGCCACTTAACTGGTTGCGCCACCAGGGAGGCCCCTGGTCCATACCCTTGACTGAAGCAAATATTCTGCCTTTTTGTTGTTTGTTACAGAATGTCTTTCTTTTTGCTGATTGCCAGCTTACTTCCACTTGTTCATGATGCAGGTAAGTAACTTTCCAAAACAACTTTGTAGGTATTTCTGAAACAACCTTGGGGACAGTGAGGAAAATTATGATTTGGAGATGTAAAACAAAACAGGAAGCAAATGATTTACCTCTCAAAACAGTCTTTTCAATTGTCAGATGGGAATAACAATGCTGCATCTGTTTCACAGGAAATGGTAAAAAAAAAATAGATGGAAAAATAGAACAAATGTAAATTGTAAAGCATTACTATTCTTTCTGCCCTTTCTTTTAAATGAAAAGAGTCTTCCTTCTCAATTGCCTCCTAGTTTGGTTTACCCATTTGTGACATATCTGGATAACTACACTTATTCAAAACTATAATTTAAACTCCCTCAACCCAATCTCCTAACCTAAACTCTTGCCCTCCTCCCCCAGCTTCAAATGACTTTGACAGATGCTGACTTAGTGTTGAATATTTAAAATCAGGTCTTTCCTGAAAAAACCTGGGCAGTCAACACAGTGTTTATAGAATTCTTTATATGCAATTATTTAAAAATGTTGGGATGAACAGTCTACAGCTGTTGAACATGTTAATGTAATTCAGCTAACCAAAATTACATATGCAAAACTTTATTTTTCAAAATAGCACATTTCAAAAATTGTAATAAAACTACTCTATGCAGTGATTGAATGCAACAGTAGTCTCCAGGCACACGACGTCTCTCCGGTAGCTCCAGCAGTTCCGCCAGTCTCCTAAAGACATCTGCAAACTCTTGAGATCAGCTCAGGAGGTAGTCCAGATCTTGCTCACCTAACTTACATTTACTAACTCTTCTTTTGATGGTTGAGGTGTGAGTGTGTGTGTGTGTGTGTGTGTGTGTGTGTGTGTGTGTGAGTGTGTGTGTGTGTGTGTGAGAGAGAGAGAGAGAGAGAGAGAGAGAGAGAGAGAAGTGGAACAGTAAGACAAAGTGAGGTGTGATAATCCACTCATATTAGGAATAACCAACCCAAATAAGTTAAATACATGGATATGTAACAGTGGTCCTCAGGAAAGGGGAGTGTTCCAGGTTCCCTGCCCCACCCAAGGGAGGGTGGGGCTGAGCAGGAGAGATAAGAAGCTGGAGAAAGTGGGCCTCCCTGGTGGTGCAGCGGTTAGGTGCTGCGCTGTGGAGCTGGCGGCAGCAGCGACGCGAGTTCAATGCCTGGCCGGAGAGATTCCCACATGGCGTGGCAGACCTCTCCTGCCTTGCCCACTGCTCCCCTCAGTAGTGTGTTTCTGTCAGCAGTGAGTTTCCGTCGATCTGTTACAGGGCAGGGAGAGGGGCACTTCCAAAACCCCCAGACCTGCCCTGTTCTAAATGGGTTCTGCCATCCGCTGCATCAATACAAAACATAGGACCTTAAGTGGAAACCAGACTTTAACACAATTAGAAAAGACAGAGAAGATAAAGAATATATTTTCTAAGTCAAGCACCCAATATTATCCAACTCCTCGTGGGTAAAAGTCCACCCAAACAGGATTGGCCCAAAGCAAGTCTCTAAAGCCTGCCACTAGTCTAGAACAGCTTTTGGCAGGGTCCCACACATAAGGGTCAGAAACAGCCAATTCTGGGAGGAACCAAAATACCTTTCGGCAGGGAACCATACAAAAGGGTTGGAAACAGTCAGACAATTCTGAGAGGAACAGAACAAAATCAAAACCAAAATCAACACAGCCATCGTTAACTTCCCCACGCGTCTCTCACCCATATCTATTTCAATCAGTCCAGGCTAGTGCAGCTTCTTTACAAGTCTCTCCGCTCCTTGGGCCTCTTCTGGCTTTCCATTCTTTTTCCATCTCCTCCTGTCTTCTATCTCTGTGTTCTGTCTCCTCTGTGGGTGTCCTTCGTGTGTGTCTGCTCTGTGTCTCTTCTCAAGCTTCTTATAACCTGCTCAGTTCCACCCTACCTTGGGTGGGACAGGGAACCTGGGACACACCCTTTCTCCTGGGGACCACCCTGTTACAGATCTGCCTGTGCTGCTCCCCACTCTGTCTCTGGTGAACCCTCTCGCCACCCCACACCTCTGGCCTGCACCCCAGCTCCTATGCATAAATAAATAAATCGTTAAAAAAAAAAGCTGGAGAAAGAGAAGAGACTGGGAGAAGGAAGGAAGCAGGATGGAAAGCCAGAAGAGGCATAAGGAGCAGAGAGACATGTGAAGAAGCTACACTGGCCTGGACTGGTTGAAACAGATATGGGTGAGAGACCCGTGGGGAGATTAGCAATGGCAATGTTGATTTTGATTTTGATTTTGTTCTTTTCCTCCCAGAATTGTCTGGCTGTTTCTGACCCTTTTCTATGGGTCCCTGCTGAAAGGTGCTTTAGACTTGTGGCAGGCTTCTGGGCCTTGCTTTGGGCCAATCCCATCTGGGTGGACTTTTACCCACAAGGTGATGGGTAATACTGGGTAAAAACTATACTCTCTGTCTTTTCTGTATTATACACTAATTGTATAAAGTTTCTTTCCACTAAAGGTCTTATATGTTTTGTGTTGATGTGGCGGATGGCAGAACCTATTTAGAATGGGCAGGTTTGGGGGTTCTGAGGTGCCCCTCTCCCTGCCCTGTAACAGATATAGGTACAAAAGAAAAAGGCTTGTTAATTCTAATAATACCTTACTTTCTGTAGAAATGCTCAGAAGTTAATACTATTTGCTAGGTACTCCAGTTTTAGAGATTTCTTTCCATAGTTTTCAAAGTGTTTTCCCACATTGTTAGCTTTTTTCCTAAGCTTTTGCCTCAGCTTCTTAGGCCCTGTGAAACTGAAGACACAATGGTTTAGAAATAATACCCCATGAATAAACAAAGAAGTTATTCAGATTCAAGTAGGACCATCTGCAGACACATCAGTCAGAAGTTGGCTTTTATATTAGCAATTACATCATCAGTGGATCAAGTTTCATGATTCATTGGCCAGAGTCTTTGAATTCTTTGTTTGAGAACCTGTGCCTCAGGGGCCAGGAAGGGCACAGCTGTGTAAGACCTATTGAATATAACCTGAGAAACTAGAATCAGAACCCCTCAAGAATAAACTACATATTCTTATGAGAGAATTGTAAAGAGGGGCAGTTTACTGCGGTATCCACCCATATGGTCCACTCCTTCTGTCCCTCTGGGAAATGACTGAGTCCTATCACATAAAAACAGCTCCTAAAATCCCAAGGTATTTCATAACAACCCTGTGCATGTGTTATTATCCTAATTATATGTAAGAAAACTGTAACTTGGAGAGATTAAATGACTTGCCCAATGCCAATGACTTAGAACCTGGATGTCTTTCTTCAGACTAGGATTTCTTTCATAGCTATAATATACACACTGCTTCTTCATTATAACCATATCAGACAAATAACAACCAAAGTAGAAAGCACTTAGCTTTTTTTTTTTTTAACATGTAAATCCATCCTTCTAAAGGTATGTAAGTGTTTCTGCTTACCTCCTTCTTTCTGTAAGAGGGTGGTTCTCAGGAAAGGGGAGTGTCCCAGGACCCCACTCCCACCTCAAGTCAGGGAGATCCAAGACACCTAGGATTACGAATCCCAGAATGCCATCATCACCAAAGGAAGGATGCTGAGGACTGAGGGTGGAGTTAAGAAATGGTTTTGGGATTTAACAACCAGACCTGTGAGCTTGGAGGGAGGGATTGCTCGTGGTTGTGGATCGCCAGGTTTTTTTCCAGTGTGCCATTAAGATTTCAGCTCAGCGGAACTGGTAGGTTGAATTCACTAATTTATTCTTTATCTTTTTCCCTTCCCTTTTTGTAAATAAACCCCTTTAATTTTATTGTGTGTGCCTGCAGTTGAGTCTTATAAGTCCCTTTTAAATGCATGGGTGAGAACCCATAGACAGGCACTCCATTAAATCAGGGCTGCCCTGTAACATTTCCGCTCTCTTATTTCTTCTTTTATATTCATTCAGTCATTTAGTAGTCATTGACTCAGTCATGAAATTTGGAAGGAGTGCCTTCTATTAGAAGAAAGCACACATTTCTGATGGAGGACTCTGGAGCAAACTGCCTAAGTCCAAATCAAAGCCCTCCTACTCACTAGCTGTGTGTCCCTGGGCAACTTATTTTACCTCACTGTACCTTTGTTTTCTCAGTAGGAAATTAAGGAAAATAATAACTACCTAAGTGTGATTATTCGGATTAAATGAATCAATTCAAGAAAAATTCCTATCTTGTCTAATATATTATAAACGCTTGCTAAATATTACCTGTGGTAGCAGCCAGGATTCTTCAGAAAAAGTTGAACAAACATAATATATAAAAAGATAACATGATTATGGAGGCTGAGAAATCCCAAGATCTACAAACTGGACTTGGATTTACAAATCCAAGCAAGAGATCAAGCTGAAGACCTAGGAGAGTAGATAGTATATTTCCAGCCAGCATCTAAAGATTCACAACCCAAGTCAACACTTCAATTTGAGTCTGAAAGCATGAAAAGACCAATGTACCATTACAGGGCAGGAGAGAGAGTGGTACCCCTAAACCCCCAGACCTGCCCTGTTCTAAATGGGTTCTGCTATCCGCCGCATTGATAAAAAACATATAGGACCTTACGTGGAAACCAGACTTTAATACAACTAGAAAGGACAGGGAAGACAAAGAATATATTTTCTAAGTCAAGCACCCAATGTTAACCAACTCCTTGTGGGTAAAAGTCCAGTCAAACGGGACTGGTCCAAAGCAAGTCTCTAAAGCCTGCCACAAGTCTAGAACAGCTTATGTCAGGGACCCACACATAAGGGTCAGAAACAGCCAGACAATTCTGGGAGGAATCAAAATACCTTTCGGGAGGGACCCATCCAAAAGGATCAGAAACAGTCAGACAATTCTGAGAGGAACAGAACAAAATCAAAACCAAAATCAACACAGCCATCATTAACTTCCCCATGGGTCTCACACCCACATCTCTTTCAGTCAGTCCAGGCCAGTGCAGCTTCTTTACAAATCTCTCCGCTCCTTGGGCCTCTTCTGGCTTTCCAACCTTCTTCTGTCTCCTCCTGTCTTCTGTGTTCTGTGTCTCCTCTGTATGTGTCCTCTGTGAGTGTCCTGTCTCTCTTCTCAGCTTCTTATATCCTGCTCAGTTCCACCCTGCCTTGGGTGGGACAGGGAACCTGGGACACACCCTTTTTCCTGGGACCACCCTACTACAGTACTACCTCAAAGGCAGTCTGGCAGGAGGAATTCTCCTTAGGGAGACCCTCTCTTTTTGTTCTTTTCAGACCTTCAACTGATTAAATGAGGCCCACCCCCATTTGAGAAAGCAAACAACTTGACTCAGTTTATAGATTCAAATGTTAATCTCATCCCCAAATAACCTCACAGAATGTTTGACCAAATACCTGGCTACCCTGTGACCTAGTCAAGTCAACACACAAAACCTGCCACCACACCTATTAGAAAAGAAAGAGGCCAAGAGTATCAGACTGAAGCAGAATATTTAGTCCATGAGGGGCAATTCTCAGCTCTGGCAGAGTGAAAGTCACACAACAAGATTGGGAAAGCAGCTTTATAGGGTTAGGCTACTGCAGAATTTTTGGCATGCTGGAGGGGAGGAGGGGGTATCTCTACTGCTGGGTCTGCTGGAAATATTTACTGCCAGGGGCAGGTCTGCTGGAATTCTTTACTGCTGTCAGCTTATCTCTGATTCAGCTTATCTCTGGTTAAGCAGTGCCTGGCCCTGGTGGTTTTAGGAGGGGCCTGTGTGTGCACTCATCAGCAGCTGATATATTTGTCACTATGTTAAGTCATGTGCTGGGCTCAGGTGAAACAAGGACAGCTAAGACAAGGTCTCTGCCCTCTGTGGCCAGTTTATGCCTAGCCCCACTCACAGTCATGGAATGAGCAGATCACATCTATGACCCAGTTGAATGTCTCTTATTGGTTATCTCTCTGGCTGTTCTTTGCTGGACTGATGACTTGAAAGCTTCCTTGGCGACTTCCATCATTTGGATTTTCCCTTGGTGCCTCGTCTATTATTTTCTTCTTTCACCTCACCTCATTACATCAATCAGTATCCTTACTTAGGCTCATGTTAATCAGATCTTCCTCCTTTGTGATGTCTGTCACCTATACTGTGTCTCCAGGAGAAAATTAAAGATTTCTTTCTATATTGGGCCTCCTACTTTTATAATGCTTGTTTCTTTATTCTGTCTTACTCAGACTGGGAATTAAATTAGTCTTTTAGGCTCAAAAGTTTGGTAACTATAATCTTTTTAACCTCTGGGAGGTCTTGTTTCTTTCTATTATACTGCAGGTATCTTAACTTTATGACTCTGAGCAACTTTACTCCCTGGGTTTTGGTTCTGTCTTTTGGTAAGAGAGACATTTGACAGAAGCCCAATTTATAAAGTAAATTAGAAAGGGACTTTTTTCTGATTCAAGTGATAAGAGGATAGAAGTCTCACTGATTGGGTCTTCACCTGGCTGGCAATGGCTAGGATGAGTCGGGAGAATAATTTGTAAACATTGAATACATGATTTTTTTTCCAGGTCTCACATGTCATAATAGTTTTCCATGTCATGATTCTGTGACTGTACATAGTACAGGGCTGTGTTCCCCACAGCCCTTGTAAGGTCAACCCAGGGTCATTACCCCACCCCCACGGTCATTGCCCAGGGCCACTGGGGGCCTCACGGGCCCCACCCAGGATGCATAACCACAACAAACAGGACGTGCCTCACTGCATGACCTCATGTCTGACCTTGCCATCTGGTGTCGACCACCACCCTGACGGGGCAGGCCAGATATAGATCAGCACTGTCCTTATCCCCAGAATGTATAAAAATCCGATCAAATCGTAACTGGGTGCAACTTCACAGGCCTGCGTCTTGTGATCCGTGAACCTCTCCCAGGAGCTTTTAATAAAGGCACTTTGACTGCCTCTTTGCCTGGACCGGGTCCTTTTGTTACAGGGCAGAGAGAGGGGCACCCCCGAAACCCCAGACCTGCCCTGTTCTAAATGGGTTCTGCCATCCGGCGCATCAATACAAAACACATAGGACCTTTTGTGGAAACAGACTTTAATACAATTAGAAAAGACAAAGAAAAAGAATATATTTTCTAAGTCAAGCGCTCAATGTTATCCAACTCCTCGTGGGTAAAAGTTCACCCAAACAGGATTGGCCCAAAGCAAGTCTCTAAAACCTGCCACAAGTCTAGAACAGATTTTGGCAGGGACCCACACATAAGGGTCAGAAACAGCCAGACAATTCTGGGAGGAATCAAAATACCTTTCGGCGGGGACCCATACAAAAGGGTCAGAAACAGTCAGACAATTCTGAGAGGAACAGAACAAAATCAAAACCAAAATCAACACAGCCATCATTAACTTCCCCGTGGGTCTCTCACCCACATCTCTTTCAATCAGTCCATGCCAGTGCAGCTTCTTTACAAGTCTCTCTGCTCCTTGGGCCTCTTCTGGCTCTCCATCTTTCTTCCATCTCCTCCTGTCTTCTGTCTATGTTCTGTGTCTCCTCTGTGTGTGTCCTCTGCGTGTGTGTCCTGTCTCCTCAAGCTTTTTATATCCTGCTCAGTTCCATCCTACCTTGGGTGGGACAGGGAGCCTGGGACACACCCTTTCTCCTGGGGACCACCCTGTTACACTTTCTTACTGCACCTACCTTTCAGCCATTACTGCACCTACCATTTCAGTTGGTACTGTGCCCACACCAGTAGCTATCTGTGGCATGTAGAGTAGACTAACTTATACTGGAAAGTGTGTTTTTGTCTTTCTGAAGTGCCTTCCTGGATTGCTGAGGTTAGAGAGTAAAAAATCGGTATTTTCAAGATTCCTTTGCAGTTTGGACTCTAGAGATCATTTGGTCTCTGTGAATCAAATGCACAAGGATTAAACTAGTAAATGATTTAAGTAAGGAGAAAGGCTAGTGCATAAGGCTTCCTTTCTTTTGCCAAAGTGAATCTAGCAGTGCAATTTGTCTCTGGAGCCAATACCTTCAGTGACCGTTTCCTGATTTATCAGCCTCCTGATGTGCCAAAGGCAGCGGCTCCACTGTGTTAAATAACATAAATCCAACCAAGTTACTTTTAAAGATGTAATTGACTTTATTAAATGATTCATGGAATGTGGGCAGAATCCCATCCAGCAAGTGGAAAGGCACTGCAAAAACTTATTCAAAATGGAAGCTTTTATAGTCAGAAAGTACTTGGGACAAGGTCATTAGCAAAAAAAAAAAAAGGGGGGGTGCTTGCTTCAGGCAAAATCGCTTTCCACTAGAGGAAGGGGATGGGGGTGGGAGGTGGCTCTTATCATTGCCTCACTAGCAGAATTACCTCATTAGTTCTGATCCGAGAAACTCCTGATTGGTAAATTTAAATTTCATGCTTGGGGGCCTCCCTGGTAGCTCAGCGGTTGAGCGCTGCGCTGTGGAGCTGTGGGCTGTGGAGTTAGACGCCCGGCAGGGGAGAGTCCCACATGGTGCGGCAGACCTCTCCTGCCTCGCCCGCTGCTCCCCTCAGCAGTGTATTTCTGATCTGCCTGTTCTGCTACCCGCTCTGTCTCTGGTGAACCCTCTTGCTGCCCCACGCCTCTGGCCTGTACCCCAGCTTGTATGTATAAATGAAATGAATCTTAAAAAAAAATTTCATGTTTGGGAGACACTGAATGTACAATTAGGTTAGATTTTAAATCTTAATGTGCTCCAGTATGATGGGCCTATTGCTTTCTTTTTTCTTTTTTTTTTTCCTGTTTAACAGTTGGCAGACCAGTTCTGCAGTGTTGTGCTAAGCTAGCACAATGTGGGAAAGGGCAGAATGCACACATTGCAAGTATCATCTTCCATGCCCTTCTCTGGCCTTACTCTGTTACAGGGCAGGAGAGGGGCACCCCCGAAACCCCAGACCTGCCCTGGTCTAAATGGGTTCAGCCATCCACCGCATCAATACAGAACATATAGGATCTTAAGTGGAAACCAGACTTTAATACAATTAGAAAAGACAAAGACAAAGAATATAGTATCTAAGTCAAGCACTCAATGTTAACCAATTCCTCGTGGGTAAAAGTCCACCCAAGCAGGATTGGCCCAAAGCAAGTTCCAAAAGCCCGCCAGAAGTCTAGAACAGCTTTTGGCAGGGACCCACACAAAAGGGTCGGAAACAGTCAGACAATTCTGAGAGGAACAGAACAAAATCAAAACCAAAATCATCAAAGCGATCGTTAACTTCCCCACGCGTCTCTCACCCACATCTCTTTCAATCAGTCCAGGCCAGTGCAACTTCTTTACAAGTCTCTCTGCTCCTTGGGCCTCTTCTGGCTTTCCATCCTTCTTCCGTCTCCTCCTATCTTCTGTGTTCTGTGTCTCCTCTGTGTGTGTCCTCTGTGTGTGTGTCCTCAAGCTTCTTATATCCTGCTCAGTTCCACCCTACCTTGGGTGGGACAGGGAATCTGGGACACACACTTTCTCCTGGGGACCACCCTGTTACAATTCCTCCAACTCATCCCAGTGATTTTGGAAATATATAATTCCCTGTACTAAATCTCTTCCTGCTTGAAATATCTGGAGTGATTTCTTTTACCTGTTATTAAATCCTACCTGATTTTTGTATTCACTGGTCTTTATGAGTAATTTACTAACTTCGTATTTTGTTTTGTTTGTTTTTTACATTTTCAGCATCTATAGAAGAGTTTCGAGCCTGCTCTTTCACTAATGTTACCCCTTGCCTGCCATTTCTCCTTGTGGAGGGCACTGAAAATCTTGAGTTTTCTTGGGAAAGAGAAGACATCAAAGAGGAATATGAGATAGAGGTTGATAAAGAATATTGTCAATTTTTCAGACACTATGATTTTTTTGAAGTTTTCTCAAAGTTGGTTTACCAGTTTCACAGTAACCGTTGGGGAGGGGGAGAAGAACATCTGTAACAAACTCCACAGATAGGTTTATGGACCCCATCTCAGATCAAAAAGATCCAAGACACTAAGGGCTACTAATCCCTTAATGCCATCATCATCGAAGAGAGGATTACTGGGAACTGAAGGGTAGAGCTGAGTAGGAGATAAAAAGCTGGAGAAGAAGAACACACGACACACACACCGAAGACAGGAGGAGACAGAAGCAGGATGGAGAGCCGTAAGAGGCACATGGAGCAGAGAAACATGTAAAGAAGCTTCACGGGTCTGGACTGATTGAAACAGATGTGGGTGAGAGACCCACGGGAAGATTGACTATGGCAATGTTGATTTTGGTTTTGATTTTGCTCTGTTCCTCCCAGAATTTTCTGACTGCTTCTGACACTTTTGTATGGGTCCCTGCCAAAAGGTGTTTTGGTTCCTCCCAGAATTGTCTGATTGTTTCTGACCCTTTCCTATGGGTCCCTGTTG
This sequence comes from Scalopus aquaticus, assembly GCA_004024925.1. Classification (NCBI taxonomy): domain Eukaryota; kingdom Metazoa; phylum Chordata; class Mammalia; order Eulipotyphla; family Talpidae; genus Scalopus; species Scalopus aquaticus. Next base: position 50,067 of record PVIJ01007844.1, on the reverse strand, counting down.
AAAAGCTGTTTTATACTTGTGGCAGGCTTTCGAGACTTGCTTTGGACCAAACCTATTTGGGTGGACTTTTACCCACGAGGGGTTGCAGACCTTTGGGTACTTTACTTAGAAAGTATATTTGTCTTCTTTGTCTTTTCCAATTGTATTTTCTAATTCTAATTGTCTGTTTCCACAAAAGGTCCTATGTGTTTTGTATTGATGCGGCAGATGGCAGAACCTATTTAGAACAGGGCAGGTTTGGGGGTTTTGGGGTGCCCCTCTCCCTGCCCTGTGACATAACACAGAACAACTGGGGGATCAAAACTCCTTGTATGAGAGAAGAGTCTCTGTGGATCAGAACAAAATTTCTGAGGGGATACTATCACTTTTATTAAGAAATGTCGACTTCATGGATGAAGCTATCTACAAGTGCTCAGCTGTCACACCAAATGGAAGAGGGAAAAGTACAATTAAGCTAATTGTAGAAGGTAAGGGAATTTATTAGATGAACTTGGCTTTGAGCTTTATGTTTGTGAAGATGAATTCTAAGTTTTCTGGTAGTCTTATATTTTTCTCTTCTACTCAAATTATGATAGGTTCTCATATTAAAAGGATGACTTCCCAGTACCCCGAGCCCCCCTAAACCTGCATGCTCTAAATAGGTTCTGCCTTCTGCCACATAAAGACAAAGCATACTCTTAATGTGAAAAAACTTTAATAGGATTCATGTATATAGAAAGAGAAGAGAAGACAGGACAGTAGTTTTCCAATAAAACACTAAAGTTACCCTCATGGGTCAATGCCCAGACAAACAGTGGTGGGCCCAAACAGGGCCACTGAGGCCCAAAAGCTTTACCATAAGTCTAAGGCACCTTCTGTCAGGAGCTATAGAAAAGGGGCAGAAGGGACAAGTCTGGGATGAAAGGAACAAAATTAAAGTGCAAATCAAGGTAAAAGCGGCCACTATCAGCCTCCCCAAACATCTCTCACCCAGATGTCTTCCAAGTGTCTATACTTGGGGGCCTTGAGCATATATTGTCTTGATGTTCTCACACTGGGTCAACATTTTAACTACAATGAACCTCAACATGAGTTACCTATATAAGGGTTAATGGCACAGCTCACAGTAGGATTTCTGTAGCCTTAGACTCCTGGGGCTCAAATGAGAAAGGAACTAATTGTTTTGTTATTTTTTTTCCATCCAGACTCAGAAATGCCCCAGGTGCAGTTTGATAGGGTCAATGATGAGGATGTGGCCAGTGTCTCCAAGGCCGCTGCTTCATGTGGTGTGACCTGGCTGGATCGGGCAGAGCGAGGCCTGAGGAGCCACAGTACTGCAGGGGTTCTGGAGGAGCAGATGGACGGCTCCTACAGGGTGTTCTCTGTTCTGAAATATTCTGTCCTGTTAAATGAGAAGTATGTGTGCCGCGTAACAGAGACAGATGTGAGCAACCAGCCCGTCAGAATCATCCACAAGTACCCAAGTAAGTGGGAATCCAAATGGAAGCATGAAAGCAGGTGTATTTCACCACAATGAAGCCACTGTTCATTGATATTTACTGAATGCCAAATATATCAGGCACTTTTGGGCACTTTGGAGATTTAAAGGAACATCCGGAACATAAACTGGCCTGGGACTAGAGAAGGTGGTGAGGTAGAGTCTATTTGGTTTCAAAAAAAGACCACTCTCCAGGGACTGACAGCTTTTACCCTGTCAATGTGCTGTTACTATTGATGAAGCTTCTGTTCCTCTGGTAGGGCGTAGAGTAGTCATAGGTGCCATTTATTAACCTTTCATATGCCTGGCACTTTACATATGCCATTTTATATCCTCACCTTAATATTGGAAGGTAATTGTTACTGCTATCCCCCTCTGGAGAGAGAACCTGAAATTTAAATGATTTGGCTAAGAACATGGCTAATAAGCACATGGGTTGGAATTTAAACCCATTCTTTCTGGACCTAAAGTTCATGGGCTTCATTTTCTTATGCCACACAGCATTTGTATATGTATATCCAGACTTTATAGTCTGTATGGATAGATCTCAGTCAGATAAATCTAGGGAAGGGGGCCCTGAGTGAGAAGTAATGAGATTAGAAATTAAGCCTTCACTCCATTCAGGAATTCCAGAAGGTCTCAACACTGGCATATCAATGGCCATCTTGCTACATTCTGTGTAATCCTGCAGTTTCTTAATAGAGTTCTTGAGAGAAAATCAATGCATACTTTTTCATATGTCTGTTCTATTATTTCTGTCCCTACATCCTTTAAGGAAGGGTCTTAAAAACACATATAAGAAAAGGTACATGTATTTATTGAACATATTACTAAATTTGGGGACCTTACTTTTATGTGGATATTATTAACAGAGTTCCCACATAATCTAGCTGCCCATTATTGCAATTTTAAATATGTTGTCCAGAGAAAGTCTTACTGAAAGTTTACATTTTAACAAAGAATTGTAGAAGGTGAGGGAGCCAGGCCTTGAGGCAGGCAAAGGCTGGTGGATTTGAGAAACAGCAGGGAGACCAGTGATTGGAACAGAGAATGTGTGAGAGTGTAAGGGATCGTCGTATCAGGGAGCTAATAGGAGACTGGATTATGTGAGGCATCATTGTAAGCGTTTTGGCTGTTGCTCCTATTATGGGAAGAAATGGAAACTTATTGAGGGTTTTGAACAGAGGAGTTAAATGATTGACTTAGATTTTAAAAGTATCTTTTTGGTTACTTTTAAGAATAGACCCAAGATAGGCAAGCCTGGGCAAAGAGTGACCAATTGTGGGATTAGTATAGTAGTCCAGGTAAGAGAAGATGATGAGTTGGTCCAAATAGTAGAAGTGGTGAGAAGAAATTGGATTATATATACATTTTTGAAGTTAGAGTATGTAGGATTTGTTGACAGATTAGATGATGGGTGTAAGGCAAAGACAGGAATCCTCAATGATGACCCCGAGCAACTGAAAGAGTGGCATTACTATTTATTCTGATCAGGAAATCCTGTAGTTTGATTTAGGATGTGTTAGATTTAGAGATGCCCATTTCAGACACTTAGAGCAATGTCGAATAAGCAGTTGGACATGACATTGGAATTTGGGAGGCAGATCCAGCCCTTGAAGTATAAACCTGGGAGTTGTCAACTATTCGATGGTATTTTAAATTATGAGGTTAGAAGGCTGAGAGTAATAGATGAAGAGGAGGCAGTCCAGGGACTGAGCCTTGCGACCATCCAACATTTTTAAGTCAGGGAGATAAAGAAAAATCAGCAAAGGAGAAAAAAAGGGAGTGAAAAATAGTAAACTTAAGAAGAAATATCATATAGTAGGAAGAAGGAAAATTAGGAAAGGTCATGACTGGAAAACCAAATGAAGAAAATGTTTCAGGGAAGAAGGAAATGATCAACTGGGGTTTTGGGCTTCTTGTGCTTTTAAACATGAATAAGGAAAAAGAACTGATGAGAGTAGATACAGAGGTCTCAAGGCAGACCATGATGGAGTTGTGAATGCCGTGGGGCGAAAGGAGGGTGATGGTTTTGTAAGGAGCAGAGTTCTGAGGTCCCCTCTTCACTCTCTTTGGAGGTGTGGAGGCCAGGGTGGAGAAGAGTTTTCTGGAGCATTTGGAACTTTGGGACTCCCTTTTATTCTTGTGGGTAGTGATTTGGAAACTGGAGAAAGAGAAGCAAGACAGCCACATATAATGGCATAGATTGTGCATATTACAACTCAAGGGTGCTCCATTCACATAGACTGTAATGTGGCCAGCACCCCTGGAGGAGAGTGCTGTGTCAGCCCTCCACAGCACCCCCCAACACTCTCTCCATAGCACCTGAATTTTCAAATTTAATGAAATGTTGAAATTACTCATTACTTGTCTGGTGACAAGACAGTGAATCCTTCATGAGCAGGACCATGGTCCCCAAATCTCCTTTCCTGCTCCTGACACATAGTAGGCTCTTGGAACCAATGGTAGCTCTTAACTCTGGGGTCTTAGCATCAGCACCTCAAAGATGCAAAATAACTTAGAAACTTTGAAATGCTCAATCTTGCTTTATTCCTTCTGTCAGGTTACATTGGGACCATCTCTTCCCTTTTTCCCCCTGTGGGCCCACAAGCTAATAAGCAGACTCTGGAGTCTTTCTTTGGTCTAGATGAATTTCTTCTAGAATATATTGGAATGTGATAAGATTAGCTGACTGATGACATCAGCCCCCCTTAGATGTGTCTCAGTCTACAAACCTAAACAACACAGAGATCTGTTCTAAGGTCCTGGGCCTGTTTTGCTTTTGTTACCCTTCTCTGAAAGTTGGTAGGAAATATTCCATATTTCCCCCTTTTCTCTTTTTGCTTTTTTAACTTTTCCACAAATTATATTGTTGAATTAGTGAGTGAGTACATCAGAATTTTGCCCCACGAATAAGGAGAGCTGATAGTGGTGAACGAGAGTTATTTGAGGGTTATGACTATTGGGAGGAAAAGAGAGAATTCATTATTCACAACTGTGTGTGATTTTTTTTCTTTTTTTAAAAAAATATATTTTTATTGTTATTTATATCTTTTACATTTTATATTCCCCTTGGGTAACCCACCACCAATTCACTCGTGATCCATCTCTGTGGTCCCTTGTGTGTCTACTGTGTGTGATTTTAAGAAATACACTGTAACTGAGTGAAGGTTTGCCTCAGATGTGAAACTCCTGTTTACCACATTTTCTTTCTTTTCTACAGGGAGGAAATATTCACGGACATATGACTACTATTAAGAAATCCGAATAACATCCACGCAAGAACCAAACTAAGAGCATTTAACCACTGAAGCTTTGGTTTCCTCTTGTAGATGGTCTTATTTTTGTCCTAGGTATCAATTCGTCATAAACAGAAAAAGTGTTGGATGTTGATTTAAACTATAGGAATCCCCTGATTTTCTCTCTTAAATCTGAGTTTTTTTAAACTTTGTTTTATTTAGATTATTTTTATTTGACATTTTGTTTCACTTGTTAAGTTTTCTGAGTGAAATTAAAAAATCTTAAATGCAAAATAATAATTAAAAGCCTGGTGAACCGTCTACTTTGTGTATATCTTATTGGGGTGCTGCTTCTGGGACCACTTAATGGGGCATTGAGGGCAGGGCAGGTCTCCTCTAAGCCAGATGTTTTGGTTTTTAGTAATGTTACTGGGGCATTTTGCCTGATACAAAGGGGAATGTGAGAAAGAGATAGCTTCCTAAAAATTATTATGAATGGGAATTATTGTATTAAGAACTTTTCTGGGCATAATTGAACAAAGAAAGACTATGGAAATTTTAGAAATTCAAAGAAGGTAAAACTAATTCTTGAACCTTTCTGATCTGCCCAATTGATTTCAGAGTCTTTATTTTTCTATACTTCACCTTCCAAATTATTCCTATTGCTGTGCTCTTTGTATAGATTCTCCCCCTGGTTTTTTTGGAAATTAAGAGGTGATATCTTTCCTGGCGTTGTGAGACTCAGGCTTAGGTTACGGGAGAGAGGAGAAAATAGCACATGAAAGAACAGAAAAGACAGAAAGTTGTCCAGGAACCAGAGATTTTAATTGGCTCAATCCCCAAATTTTTTTAATCTTTGGATTCAGGTGATAAAATAATTTCAGAGGAAGTATCTGTCTGCTTTTAAGGTCTTCACGTGGGACGTCACGGGAAGAAGGTGCACCAGGAAGATGCATGCAGTTGTACAGATTTGACATCTGCAGTCCTAAGGCAAGTTTTCACTAGGCCATACCTCTGATGTATGTGTTGGAGGTTGTCCAGAGACCCACACTGGCTGCCTGGTGAGATCAGCTGGATTGGGGAGCACACTTCAGGGACTCGGCCTGAATTGTACTCATGTAGACACTTAAAAGAAACCAAAGCAAGAAGATATGCAGCTATTGGAACTGAATGAAAGAACTTATGAATTTTACACTCTCAGTAATTACGTAATAGCAAACACCATAAATAGGAGTTAATGGTCGATGTTGATATGATGATCTTTAAAATAAGGGAAACATTGTACTAAGGTAGAAAAAGTTTACAAGGGGCCAGATTTGAATCCAGATTCAGTTTCTGGCTAGTTCTATGGTTTTAGATAAATTCCTTAAATTTTATGAACTGTACGTTCCTTATCTACAGAATATCTTTTTCACAGGATCAGTGTGAAGTTATGAGAATGTATAATAGGTGATATCATTGGTAGTAATAATAATACTTAACATTTACACAGCATTTCCCATGTGCTGGAGCCTATTTGAAAAAATTATATACATTAGTCAATTGAATCTCCAAAAAAGGATTGAGGTAAGTTCTCATAGAAAATAAAGGGAGATTAAATATTTTCCAAAAGCATAAAAGGCTGGGACAGGACCAAAATTTAAGCTCAGGAAGCCTGACTGTTAATTATTACATTATATAGTCTTTCATTATGGAATCAACCACAGTAAGAATGACGTTATGATACATGTCAACCTGAAAGAAGTTGAAATATGAAATTAAGAATGACTGGCAATTACCAAAGACAAAGAATATGTGGATATAAAGATGACTGGCTACCAGCTTTAATTATGAATTGTGGTGGAAGAATGAGTTCTCATTTTGCTTTGCGTTGTCCAATTTCTGTAAAACTAGGCTAGAAACTAGAAGAATAACGTCCCTTTTTGTTTGTAGGCAAAAATTTCCTTTCAAATACGTTTCATACTGACAATTTTATACAAGTCTCTCTTATACAAGCCTAACATTGTTAAGTTTCTGTTTCTTATCTCACCACAGCAAGTCAGATAAGACCAGTGCATTCCAGTCATAATCATAGGATGTATTTTCTGGCTTTTCTCCTAAATTCCTTTAACCTATTTCCCAGCAAGTACCATATGTATGCAGTTCTCAATTTTGACCTCTCCATAGACTCCACAGTAACGTTTCCTATGTGAATTCTCTGTATGCTCATCTCTCATATGAATCCAATCCATTGTACCATTTTTCTAACTGTGTACATTTTTTGTTAATGATGCCCTGAGGAGCAGGAGACACAGCCAGAGTTTTTCAAAAGGGTTCTCTTTATGGTGGTCCTGCTTGAAACATTTTTTTTCTTTCACTAGATAGATTCTTTATAGACCATCTTGGCCAAACACAGGGATACTATTTCTATGCTGTCTAGTCCCAGATCTGTATCTTCAACCGAGATCTTTCAGAACCTTTCTATTCAACTGTTTACAAAATCCTCCATTTGGATCTTTTATGGCAACTCAGATTCAGCCTGGGCAAAACTGAATTCATCTTCCGTTCTTTCCTCCCTTCTCCACCCAAGCAAATTCTCATGCTCTCTCCCCAGTGTCAAGAAATGGCACCACTATCTACCATGTTGTCCAGACTGGAACCTAGGAGTCATTCTTGACTGTTACTTCCTCCTTAATGCCGACAGTCAGTCAATAGCCAACTCCCGTCAAGGGTACCTCCTTAAACTTGTTAACTCCCACTCCGTTATCTTAACACAAATTGTCATTATTTCTCACCTCATTCCTGAAAATATCCTCCTTGCTGATCTGCTATTGCTAGTTCTTACCACCCTCCTGACAGAGGACTGAAAAACACACATATGAAGAACTATTACAAACGAATATGGAAAACACCAGCAAAAAAAGTGAGAAAATGAAAGAAAAAGAAAAGAAGCAATAATTTATGGAGAGATGCTCAATCTCACAAAGGGAATGATGAATAAAAAGCAAAGCAATGGTGAGTTACCGTTTTTCCTTCATGAGAGTGTAGCACTAGCAAGGCACAGAGCAGGTTTTCCATGATTTGGGCAGATGGGAAAAGGAGTCATGGAGCCTCCAATGGCTTTTTCAGGCTTTTAATCTTTCTGCACCTTTTGTAGTGAGATAACCAGATACAGGGCAGGCAGGGTCTGGGGGCCAGGAAGCAGGCAGGCCTCCTAGCCGCCCCCAAATCTTCACTCTTTCCGGGCTCTCTGGCGTTCTCTTGTTGTCTCTTCACTGGTCTCTACTGCACTCCACCACCTGGTCCTCTGCCGCCTGTTCTCTGCTGCTGTCCAATGTCCTCTGTGATGCCGACTATATGCTCAGTCTCTGGGCTCAGGTGATCCACTTATGCATGCCCATCACACCCCAGGTGCCACTATCAGGCATACATGTAAGACCATAGGTGTTGATCATGATGCTAATGGTGGGAGGGCAGAAAAAATCTGATCACTTCCATTTACCCTACACAGAGACTCAGAAACATAAAGACATAGTACTTGTAAAGTATAGGGATGCAGACATGGTCCTTTTGGTATGCTATAAATGGGTGCCACCTCTGTGAAGGACATACCCTGAGAGGATGATATTTTTGTGTCTTCTTTGATAGTTTGGATTTTTTTCTTACCACATGAATATATTACTTTTTCATTAAGAAATAAACATTAATTAGAAAAAAAATTCTTATTACTAGGAAGACCCGCCCACTGAGGCAGCAACAGGAAGCTTCCCATGTCACTTCACACAAAAGCCCTCTGCAACAGGTCAAGGTTTATTCTCTGCATGTCCCACCTCCAAGAGAGTCTTACTCCAGTGCTCTGAGGGCATCTGCTGATTCATATGTATTTTTCTCCCTCATTCCCCTTATCTCAGGAATAATTCAAGAGTACTGATGGGAACTTGACACAAGTGCTCCAAAACTAAAGCTAATCAGAATGATTTGTACTAATTTGCAAAATTCTTAACATTACATTTTGGTTTTAGGAAACTTACTTCCTGAAGTGTGCTTCTTTTGGGCTATCTTAGGCCTATTTTAATTCATGTTCACTGGATCACATGCACTGCAGTGTGAGAAGTGTTACCAGAACATGGTATAAGATTAGGTCAGTAGGTATTTAAAAGTAGTTGTGGGCAAGGTCCCCTTCAAACTGGGTTCAAGATACCCTTCTGAGAATGCAAAATTGAAGATCAAATTGTGATTAACGAGATCAATAATCTGTAGCAATAACATGACCAAAGATTACCCTTCATATTTGATTAGCATTTGGTAATATCCCAAACCAATCAAGATGACCTGGCTATTATTTTAGAATAAGACTTCCACACATACGACCAAAATTTAGAAAGCTTAAACAACACCAACTCTAAAGTACTCTTTTGGAAGAAAAATCACTGGGCAAGGGGAGTGCAGGATACCTGCCAGAAATGGGAAGTTGGAAAGCAAGTCTTGGTCATGTATCTGTGAGACATAAGGCAGAGGGTCTTAACCAGGCAACATCAATCCCCTTGAAAATATTTTTCCTTATGGGTATCAGCTAAAAGCTATTAAGCTTCATCAATGAAACCCTGGCATGCTCTCTGTGCACCTCCACAGCTTTGTTTCTCATCCAGATTTACCTGCAAGCTTCACCAGATGCCATTCCAGTCTCATAAGATCCATGGTAGGTGACGGGGGCTAGGAGACATTGAATTGAAAATTTTCCTAATACTGAAATGTTCCCAGACCTCTCAACTCTTCCTAACCCAGGCCCTTCATCAATGCTTCTTTTAAAGAAACTTGTTTTATTGGTTCCTGAGTAAACTTCCCCTCCCAGTCACAGTCTCAAGGCTATTTTTAGGAGGAACTCTTCAGATCTCTTTTAAGGTTCCTAAAACTCAAATTATTTTTAGGAGGTAAATGGATAATACAACTCTATTTGGACTTAATTAAGGGGAAGGAAATCAATACAACTATTATTTTAATTTCTTTATTTATCAATAGTATCCAAAAAAAACCACAACAAACCCAGAAGTTACAAAAACAAGTTAAATGCAATATGGAAGCCTACTAAATAAAAATACATTTCACAAACACAAGGCAACAGAAACCTGTTCAAAATGCTTCTTGAAATTTGACTATTTAAAAACTTAAGTGTAAAGGAAAGACATTCAGACTGGTCCACATGGGCTCATTAGCAGGTGGAGGAGCCCTGCTTTTCAAAATCAATGATGGAGTCAAGAGTCAGGACATGTGACATTCTATGGACACTGAATCTTAACAGATGCTTATAAAACCATGCACACATGGAGAAAGTCCAAGGAAGCTTGCAGTCTAAGCCCTGTGCTGCAGGAACCGAACTCAGTTTAAAATCCTGTTTGTTTGCTCCATGCTAAGCTCTAGCAAGACTCCACAAATCAGGCTATTTAGCAGCTGAAGTCATCAGATCATGTGAGCCTATGGTGGAGACAATAGTTTTCCTATTTACAGAAGGAAAGCAGATTTGTTCTCGGGAATTCAATGTTTCTGTCTCAGATGGCAACTATGGTCTTAACTAACTGGTGAAGGTCACTTTGGCTTCTAGCTTTTAATGAGCTGGCACTCCTGCCCTTTCTCTTATGGTGTACAAGGCTGACAAAACTTGATCAAGGTGTACTGTTGGGAGCTCTCCAAGGCACTTGGAAAGGCAGGTACATTTCAGGCTCCACAAGTGGGGTTCAAAGAGAACTTTTAAGTGGGATGATGGGTAAAAGCTCAGAATTTGAAACAAAGTACAAAGTCTTCCTTTCAAAAGAGAACAAGCAAATTTATTTAGAAGGAATTTCATTTTCAGCACAACTTTCTTATTTGTCTGTGCAACAGACTAAATAATTCCCCTCTGGTGGTCTGTAATCTGCTTTCTGAAAATGAGCTCTTATATCAAGTTTTTAACCTTTGTTTTTCCAAATACATCTTAGGCATGATATTAAGTGGGTAAATAATCACAGAGCTCAAAAGACACATGAATGACTGGCTTCTGCCCAATCACAGTTTTAAGATTCAATTTCATGTTTCTCCCATTCTTGTAATGTGAAACCTTTTGTCCTCATCTCTAAAGGGAAAACCATTTCTGTTTCCAAGAAGTTAAATGCAAAAAATGAAGAGAAAGTGGGGTGGTTTTATTTTCCATTCTTCCCAGCTGGCTTTAAGGGAGAGAGCTGGACAGCACAGCACAACCTTCCTGGGCCAGACAGACATTAAATTTGGGCTTCTGACTCTCAGACCCTGCTTGTTTGAACAACAAGGTTTCATTTATATTAAGAAGTAGGAAAATTACAGGAACATGTCTCTTCTTGGACCAATGAACAGAAACAAAGAATTTAAAATCTACTAAATCAAAAGGTTCATGCATTACTACCTGCTTACTGAGGAAACTGAGGCCCAGGAACAGGAAGAGACAGGGCCAGAGCCAATGTCCTAACCAGCGGTGCAGCCACGAGCATCCCGGGCAGCTGGAGCTAAGCCTTGCTTAGCCGCACTTGTTCCACCCTTTGGAGTACTGGTTTGCATGAATTCATCAGAAGAAGTGAAAACAAATAAACTTTCTGGATTTTTAAAGCTTTGTATGAAGATGTTTCATCTTCCCTTGGCCTCTGAGGCATCCACTGCTCCTCTGGCAGACTGCTGGCCCTTGGAAGCCGGGGGGCAATCCCTGGGCTGCATCTAGTATGCGGCGGGGTTGGGGAGACTGGGTTACAGCAGTCTCTGCACCAGGAAGAACACCAAACTCTCCCACCTTTGAAATGGTAAGATTACTGAAAAATAATTACAAATGCTTAATTTCTAGTCAAGAAAAGGAAATAGTAAAAGAAACAATAACAAAAAAATGATAATATTGAAGAAAGAAGTCAACTTGCCAAAAAAAAAAGTTTTACAGAAAAATAGCACCTTTGGTAAAAAGTATTTTTAAAATTTGGTTAGGTCTCTAAAGAGCTCAAAGGAGACAAGTATCTGCATCATATGGGTGCAGCCTCCCAGAAACGCGAGCAAGTCTGAAGATACTGGCAACTAGCAGGAGGACTATGTACCCAGACGCAGTGGTTGGGGCTAGAGAGGCACAGATGCCGGAACATCTGTTAAGCTGACGGCGAACAGAAGGGTTAGAAACGGTAGGCCTTCTCCACTGAGCTCCCCAAGCCCTCCTGAGGGGACTATCTGCTGAATGCTCCCTGGCGTTGCTCTCACTCCCTGCAGCATGTTTGCAGCTTCGGGAGATTCTGAAGTGGTTCAGATCTGGGTCTGTCCCTTTCCTAACCCTGATGCAGTTTACTTACTTGCCTCTAGGCCCTGAGCCCTGTTTACATAGTTACTTTCAAAGCACTTAGAAATGAAGGCTGTGGCCCTTTCCCTCTCCTAGTCAGCCACTCCATTTCCTTTACTGCGAAACAAATAGACAAAATAGAACTCATTGCTATACAAGCAAATACTGGTGATCTGGCAGTTGTAGCAGACACTTCTTGGAGGTTTTAATAGTGAATTCAGTGCTGAAGTAGAAGAGAAGGTGCTGGGCTCCAGACACTGTCCCCACATGCCTCCTCGTTAGATCTCTTTGGTGCTCACTCTCTTGGTCTTTTCGGAGGTTTCCTTTGAGAAAACAAGCAGGATGAAAATATGTATTAAAAAAGTGTTGGCATTTATTTAGCCCTCAAGACTTTCTAAAGCCTGGGCAGGTATGTGCTTATGTTGAATTTTAGTTCTGTTTGCTTGTCTGTCTTCTTTGTGGATGCAGAACAGCTTGAGGACAAGGAATGTGTCTTAGTCATGACATGGTCATGTCTGGCTATCACCAAATTAAAGCTGCTCTCATTCAAAGTCCTAGAAATCAACTGGATCAAGCACTACCACCCTCATTTTGGAGAAGGAGGAAAGAATACTAAGTGGAAATGCTACAAGATGCTCTGAACTCAAGTCTGGGGGATATATTATGTCCCTCAGTGTCCTCAGCTACAAAATGAGGGTGATGTCATCTCTTACAAAAGCGGTGCCTTTCTTCAAAGAATACATTCTTTATTTATGGTTATCAATTGATGGCTTGAAAGAGAAGGGGCTCCAGATCATTACTGATTAGGGAAATGCAAATCAAAATTATGATGACATGCCACTTCACACCCAAAGGATGGCTGGAATAAAAAATAATGGACTGCTGAGAATGTAAAATGGTACAGCCACTTTGGAAAACAGTTCCTCCAAAGGTTAAATACAGAGGTGCCCTGGGACCCAGTAATTCTATTCCTGGGTAAAGCCCAAGAGAGTTGAAAACATATGTCCAAATAAAAATTTGTACAAGAATGTTCTCAGCAGTATTATTCATCATAGGTTAAAAAATAGAAACATCCGTAATACCTATCAATTGTTGAGTGAATACATAAAATGCGGCATTTCCATAATATGGAATGTTACTTAGCCTTAAAAAGGAACGAATTCATGTTACAAGGATAAACACTGAATATATGCTAAATGAAAGTCAGACACAAAACACCATAATTTATATGATTCCATTTTTATGTGTCCAGAATAGACAAATCTATAGAGTTAGAAAGTAGATTAGTGGATGCCTGGGACTGGGGGAAGACAGAATGTGGAGTGATCTAATGGGTATGGTTTTCTTTTTGAGATGATTAAAATGTTCTGGGGTAAGATAGTGGTGATAGCTGGCAATCTTGTGACTATACTAAAACCACTGGATCATACACTTTAAAAAGGTGATTTTAATGGCATGTGAATTATATTCCAAAAAAAATTTAATGGGAGACTTGGTGGAGGGGGAAAAAGAAAACTTAATAGGAAAACAACAAAGTAGTGCCTGGATGGTGCCCATTCACAGCCGCTGGCATTAACCTTTTAGCATACACTGGCCTGGCTTCTTATTGCCGGCACCTGCATCTCTTTGCCTGAGGGCTTTCTTTGGCTTCTCACTTTGCCCATGCAGGCAGGCCAGAAACGCTAGGGAATTCATGTTTGCTGGTGGCAGCCCACAGCCAATCGCTAAGTGTGTTTGTGTGGGAATACCCTGGCTCCCGACCCCTCAGGGGTCACGGTTGTGACTAAGTTGCTCTGTTCACAATGCTAACTTGCCTGAATACACACTTTATTGCAATTCCTTCCTTTCCTAGACGCACTTCCTAATTTGCCTTCTGCTGTTTCCTGGGATTGCCTCCAAACAAACTATTTGTACTTGAGTCCTTGCCCTAGTGTCTTTTCTGAGGGAACTCACATAAAAAAGAATCACCTAAAAAAATGTTAGCTATTATAATTCACTCCCCACTTTCACTTTGATCATTTCTCCACCCTCAATGAAAGGAATTCTTATGAAGTTCTTTTTTTCCCTTCATGCTTTCCCCCTCATCTGGAGATTCAAGGGTTCTGGAAATGGAAAAACAAAAAGATGAGGAGCTTCTGCTTTTGCTTAAAAAACTGACAGGCTTGTAATATCACCACCATCAGTGACAATAACATATAGCGAATCAGCAACTTATAAAAATAGTTATTATTTTTGAGCGAATATTAATTTAATAATATTTGTATTCAAATAAAATTTCTTAAAAATGTCTTATTACCTGACGCAGCCTATGGACAGGTCACCTAAGGAGCAGCATTTTTGTTAAAGACTACATGGTCAGCCAGAGGGACAACAACGGCTCAGGTGTCCAGAGTCTCCATGTATTCTCTCCACACCCTTCGCAAACTACGTCAGTGGATTACTAAGCTGCTAAGAACCTGTCCCTAAGGAGGCCTTCAATTTATTTATTGATTTATTTAATTTTTGAAAAGAAGATTTATTTTTATTTATACATACAAAAAATGGGGTGTAGGTCAGAGGTGGGGAGGAGGTGAGAGGATTCACCAGAGACAGAGTAGGGAGCAGAACAGTTAGGGCTACTGAAACTGCTGCTGAAACACTGCTGAGGGGAGCTGCAGGCGAGACAAGAGAGGTCTGCTGTGCCATGTGGGTTAGCTCCCTGGCGGGGGATGGAACTCCTGCTGCACTGGCTGGCAACAGCCTCACAGTGCTGAGACTTTAACCCTTGAGCCACCAGGGAGGCCCAGGAGGCCTTCAATTTAACAACATAGAACCTGAACAGAATTCTTGTTTATTGTTTTCTCAAGTTTCCAGGAAACAAAACCTCTGAATTCCTAGGTGTCATCTAGTCAACTTGGCATTTAACTTAAATTGTTTCTGCTGCAGTCTGAATCCACTAATTTCATGCTCATTGAGGGTCAACTCTCTCCCTGGCCCTGTGCTAAATGCACAGGTACTCCAGTGAGCAAGACACAAAGTCTGCCCTCAAGGAGTTCCTAGTTTTCAGGTCTGGGCACTACCATGACAGGAAGTAAACACTTCTTTAGATCATATTCATTTACAAACAATGTCCAATTTCTACTACCTGGCCTATTCTTACTTACAAAATAATAACCTAGTTCTAACCTATATGTGCTAGACCTGCTGGCTCCCAAGGACCCCGTCAGGAAACTGTATCACAGTTTGATAGTACAGGTACCATTCAGGACCTATTACACTGGACAGAGCACATCTCCTTGGCCTAGGGCATCAGTCAGCATCTGAGTGGTGGATGGGCTTGACAGTCACAGGAACACATGCACTGGTGTGGAGGCTACAACTCACCTGGTGCTTTTGGAGCTCCTTGATGTATCTGGTCATTTCCTCCTCTGTCTCAGTCTGGGTCCCCTTCTGATTCTTTCCTGTAAGAAGAACCAAGGCTCAGAGCAGTAGTGGCTAAGGAAAGCCAGTAGGGGTCCCATCAATGTCTGTCTTTGAGGTTCTCAATTTTATCTCCCATTTACCTGTGGAAGGAAGGTGAATTACCTGTATTTCTCTGAAGTGTCCCAGTGCAATGATACCTCCAGTAATGCATAACAAGCAAAGCAATCTACCCCTATTTTTCTCTGGCCTCTTTTCCTAGTGTCTCCTTCAACTGCTCCAAAATATCCATGCCAGGAGCTGGCCCTACAGGAAAGGCTATGGAGAAAATCTGGATACTGATCAGGAAGTTCCTCTGGCACAGTGATGTCAAGCATTCATATGCTTGCCCCCTTCCCCCCAAATGCTCTAGAAGACATTTCAAAGTACAATTATTTTGGCTCCTCCTTTGGAGATTGGGATCTAATTGATGTGAGGTGAGGTGCGGGCACCGGGATTTTGTATGGGCTCTCTAGGTGGTTCTAATGTGCAGTGGGGGTTGATGACTACCATATCTACAGTTTTCCCAAATTTGCAGTGATTATAGAAGAAAAAAATTATAGATTTTAAAAGCACAGGGTCATGAGGGCCTCCCTGGTGGCCGAGGAGTTGTCTCAGTGCTTTCACCAGGACGGTCTGAGTTTGATTGCTACTAACCAAGGATCTAACCAGGGAGCTAACCCACATATGACGCAACAGATCTCTCCTGTCTTGCCCCTTGCTCCCTCCAGCAGTGTATTTCTATGCAAAAATAAATAAATGAATAAATAAAATCTTAAAAAAAAAAAAGAAAGGACAAGATTGTAAGCTACTTTTCAGTGGATTCTGATTTAGTAATTTTGGGGTGGAGCCTAGGAATCTCTAATTTCATCAAGCATAGTATTTGCTGTTAGGAAACACTGTTCAGCCACACCTTCCAGATCCTGGCATCAATCTACCCCTCGTGGCAGTTTCCCTTTGCTCTGGTTCCAGCTGGCTTCACCTTCACATCTTGACGCCCCTTCTTATTTGCCCCAGTGGGGTTTTGTGGAAAAGGAATGACCAGACTAATAACTTGCAGGTACTGATCTGAAAATGTCTACAACGTCCTCTCAGATCTATGATCTGCACTCCAAGACATGCTCAGGCCCCTGGGGCACCCCTGTCTAGTTTGCTTTTAGTACCCACGTATGGATGTGAAGCTCGGCCATCGAGGGAGGAAGGCTGAGCTTTCTAGGTTGTGCAGCTGTGGAAATGAGTCTCTTATTCCTTTTCCACTTGACTCTGGAGTTAGAATGCCCTGCTGTCTTCCCATACTAAGAGACTTGGTGGAGGACAGTGGAGAACTAGTGAACCTCTCATACTGTTGATGTTGCCTGGGTTTCTCATCTAGAACTTTTTCCTGGGTCCTTGATCTCTATCTCCCAGTTACTATCTTACCTGAGATTTTATATGATCCCAGAATCAGTTTGGTTTTTATTGCCTGAGCTGACATTTGAGATATAACCTTAGTTTCATCCATTTGGCATAAATTTTGGACTTGGTTTCTTCTAACAGACCTTCCTTCTCACACCCAACATGACCTCCCACTCCAAATCCAGCATCACCCTTCTCTATCCTGTCTTCAGACTAAATGGTGTCTGTTTTTCTCCTAGGGCTTGCCTTTGATTCAAGAGTCTCCCTTTATCTTTGCTATCACTGTAGCCCAGACTGACAGGATTCTAGTGGTTCCAACAGACTTCTGGTTTCTGTACTGCCTGCCTCCAAGCTTTCTCTGGCATCTGTATCTTCCCAGCCAACTCTTCCCATGTCTCAACTATCTTTATTTTCTCTTTTTTTAGGATTACCCAATTCTTTGCATTTGAAGAGAGTCTATGAACATTTCTTGCTTTTCTGCTGGGTATGACGATGGCAAGGAGGAGCTGGTTTTATCTTCCAACTGCTTGAGTCCTTTACAAATAGGATCTCCTAAACTGCCATAGGATTATGCGAGTTAATATATAAAGGGCCCAGAAGAGTGCCTGGCACATGATTCTCACTAAAGAAGTGTTTGTGTTCATTATTATTATAACCATTCCAATCTCATAGATTTGCCTTGGGTCTTGAACCAACCTCGTTTCAAGCCTCTGAAGTGATTTTGGGACTTAGTGCATCTGGGATAAATGCTTTGCCAGCAATGCTTCCCACTAACCAGCATGGTTTTTTGCTATTGTCCCAACCCCAAATGCTCTCAAGGTGACTGCACAAAGGAAGTTCTCCCCCTGTTCTTCCTTCTTTCCACCCAAGCACGCTCACCGTCACAGGTCATGGCTGTGCAGACCCAGTTCCCACAGGCGCACACGCAGCGGTTACAGTCCACCTCAGTCTCAGCACCGTCTGCGTATGTTTCATCCTCCAGGGCACACTCTGTCGGGACCAGAAACAATGGTCAACAGTTTAGTTGTGAGGGTGGAACAGACTGACTTGGCTACAGTCTGTGCACCTTACCCCTTTAAACCCAGAGAAGACCTGCCTATCCCACAGAAGCAGCTTATCTGAGCAAATGCCACCATCAACCCAAATATTCTGGGACCCTAGCCTCATTATGGAGTAAATGGGCTGGGTCACAGTCTAGAATCATGGAAGGGAGTTTTATCAAGTTCTGGAGAATTTCACCAATCCTTTTATTTTGGCCCGCTCAAAATGTCCCCACTCCCCTCTAATTCCCAATTTCTAAAGTCAGGCGTACTCTTCTCTGGAGGGTTGAAGGATGGGTTGAGGCATTTGAGGAACTCTTGGAAGCTGAGTTTCCAGTCAGCATTTTCATCAGAAAGTTCAATGAGAGCATCGACGCAGAGTCCCCTACAACGAAACACAGGAGAAAGGTGTTAGCAAGACTTCAGCTTCACTCCAGAAAACAGGAAGTAAGGATGAGAATCACACATGCCTGGGCCTCCACAGGTGGAGAACTGGGACGTTTCTACACTGACCTCCCACCACCATCACCCATCCGGACTCCTGCAAGCATCCAACCTTTAGGTGTGAGTCTGGGTGTCACATCATTCAAGCTGTGCAAATGTTCTTCCCAAGGCAACTACAGTTTCTCGAATGGTTTTGGGCACTTTGACTGACAAATGCACTAACTGCACACATTTCATTAGCAATTGCCTTTCCACATTTTATGTGTCAAATGAACCAAACTGGGAAAATCAAAAGAGACAGGAGAAGGCGATATGAAAGGAATGTGTGATGTGTGAAAAAATATGGAGTTCAAGCAAGTATGTTCACTGCTACTGTTCTACAAAGAAACCTTTCGAAAAAGTTTCATGGAATACCAGCTCCCTCACTTGCCCATTGGCCTGAATTTAAGCCCCGACTCAATCATGTACTCCCCAGATGGCCTAAAGCTAGTTATTCAACCTTTCTGCATCTGTTTTCTCATCTGTAAAATGAGGACAAGGAGTCATCCTTCACTGGGATGTGTTAAGAAGCAAATACTGAACTTGTAAAACATCACCTAATTTCAGGCTTTCAAAATATGAAGGACTGGCAGAGATTACACTTTAAGCCCATGGACTATTATTAAGAAGTTACTTTCTAGAAAATGTGCTCATACTTTGTACTTCTTTTGAACAAAAGAGATGCTTTGCTGATTTCTATTTTTTCCTAGTGTACTGAAACTATACCAGAAGTTGCTTGGCAGTTAATTCTTATTAATACTCATTCCGGACTAAAACATAAAAGGAGAGGGATATGCTTTCATTTATAACACTGAAGGCTCATTATGAAATAGCACCAATTATCTTAAAAATCAGAATTAAAGCTATTTTAGATCTACGGTTAAATAAAACATTAAAGTAATTTCTTTTGAAATGAACCACTAAAACATTATCTACAACACTCAGACACTGCTTTGCTCTGATGTGACCTTGATAATTTATTTTCAAATCACATTCTTCTGTTTCCTTGTACGTACATTCTGGCCAAAACAAGAACAATTTAATCAGGTATCAGTGGTACTCCACATATTAGTTCGTGATGTTCACAAATAGACCAGGACATTTACTTCACATTGGTACTGGTGGACCAGTCCCTGACACCCTCACTCACTCACCTAAGCAGCTTGTTGTTCTCCTGGTCTGCATAGGTGGTAATGTTGATGGCGGTTTCATTCTGCTCCACAAATTTCAGGAATTCCCTGGAGTCCAAACGAGAGTCACCGTCATCAAAGTTCTAGGAAGGAATGAAGAGATCTTTTAGGAACATTCTGTAGAGCCCCCGTGCCACCACTTGGCTCATCACTTACCTAAACATTCCAACACAGCCTAAGGCTGGTCTCAGAGAGCTACAGCAACAAGGCTTAATGCCCTGGGGTACCCAGAAAATGTACTTATGTCCCCAGAGGACAGAGAGCCTGGGCAGAGACGGCCAAGGCTTGTGAAACGCAGACCCTGAACACAGTTCTGTGCTCCCCAAACACTAGGGGTCCCTGAGGGTGCTCTGTAGCCCCATCCCTGATACTGTTATGGAGACATTCTTGATTTTACTTTTGGGTTCAGAACAGCCCATATTATCAAACACTAATGAGCAGGTTAACAACCTGATTTCCAGCCTCTCTGGCCTGCTCTTGGGCTTAACTGTCACACTGATACCCTAACTGACTACAGCTGAGAAGTCAAAGGCCAAGGTGCTGAACAGCCAACCAAGGCAGAGGCAGCACAAAGTCCCCCGCCCGCTGCCCTATTCTACGGGACCCACTGCAGGTGCGCGTAGGTCCCATGCAGGCTGTCCTGGTGACCAACACCCCCCCAGCAGGAGGTGGGGGTACAGGTGAGCACAGGCATTGTCCCATCTTTTGGCAAGACGCTAAACTGAGACCTTAGCTGAGACCACTCAAGATGCCAGGGCCCTAGCTGCAGGAGGAGGCTGTCAATTGCGAGGCTCTGATCAAATTTCCAGTTGGATTCTGCTGCTCTCCTAAGGAGCCAATTGAAAAAAATTCTTTTCTCAAATTTTTTCCCTATGCTGCCTTGTACTGCTGGTCTGAGAAATAATGGGCACCCCATGTGGCTTTCAAGGTGGCTCCCCAGATGGTGTATGGGGCTCTGGTCGCAGTCTGTCCAGGTTTCCTGCAGATGGAAAAGATACCGCTGCTGACTCTCCCTTCATGACGGCCATGTGTCACATATAGTGTAGGCCTAGGCAAATCACTCCCAGGCATGTGTCATTAAAGGTATGTACAAGATAACTATGCAGGCCCTTGCTTCGTGCTGGTTTATCCTTCTTGCCTAATTCCTAGGAACAGGTCTCAGATGTTCTCGAGTACATTCACCCCAAAGACACTTCCCTGAGTGTTGACTTTGAGGTCTTAATGAGTGAAGGGCGAGACATGAGTTAAGGGGAGCAGGGGCCATTCTCAGCTGCACAAGACTTTGTTGAGTCCAGTAGCTTCTGGAGAGACCAGAGCTACCCTCACAGAACTATCACCATCAGGGCCTGATCAGAGAGTGCAGGCAGGGGAGTGGGGCAGCCAAGTCTGCAGCCCCAGGGCCACAAGAACCAGTAGCCCCTGGAGCTGGCAGTGACAGCCCAGGCAGTGCTCAGAAGGAGTGCTCAGGGTACCCACTTCACATTCTGTGGGACGGCTATCCATGCCTGCCTGCACGCTTATCTCATGAGGACCCAAATGGCCCTCCCCAAGTCAGATCTGCATGCGGAATGCACAGCAAGGTGAGTCTAGCACCTGCTCCAGAAACAGCCTGGTAAGTGTGGGAGGCATGCCTGGGGTGGGCAGGAGAGGTCAACCTAGGAAGGGGTCTTGATTTTGATCACGAGCCAACCTAATTCACCTGGTTTCTGATTGACTGGCCGGTTACAGATTTACCATATTTCCCAGCCCTTTTCTACCTGGGTCTTCCCACCGGTCGGTCCTATTACACTTTCACCTATGAAGTAGGGAATGAATGACCAGCTTAGCTGAGAATCAGATTTTGGTCTTACTCAAACTCTGATGAGATTTGTTTTTCATCTAATTGTGATGTACAGAAAGCCAGCTGGGCAGAAGGACAATTCACTGGCTCAGAAACAGTCTCCTTGAGATATCAGATTTCTACCAACAGGCAGTTTTTAGCTTGTGGGAGGGAGTCTCCCCTTCGAAAACTGCACCACACAGGACTTAGATGATAAAAAAACAAAATGGATGAATGAAAGAAACTCTTAGATTACAAGAACAACACAATGGTTATCTGAAGGGGGAGGGGTGTCTACACTGGGTAAAAGGGGTACGGCGATAGGTGCAACAATATGTAGTATATACAGATAATGCTTTATAAAGCTGCGCACCTGAAATCTATATAAAATTATAAGTCAATGTTTCTTCCAAAATAAAAAAAAGTTAGAGAGTGAAACCTCTGTTTTCTTGGAAGACACTGTCAGCGCTTGGGGAGAGTGGGTGTTGTGTGTGTCATTCACACAAGCTTTCTCAGTTATTTCTTGGTTGATGGAATGCTCGAGAAAAAAATACTTCCTCATGGTGCCTTGTGGGTTTTAGATGGGAGCCTATTAAAATAAGTCACTGCTGGAGGAAGCAGAGAAATATCAAGGGGAGACTGGCATCCAAATACTTGGAAATCAAATTAATAGCAGATGTCAATGATGCCCCAGGTAAGGTGCCACCCAAAGGGCTATTACGGTCTGTTACATGGTCCCAAGAGGTCCCTGCCCCCTTGCTCCTGTGCCATAAAGGCCATGGCAAAGTCACTGCTCACAACAGACCTGGGAGGTGGCAGCAGACTTGATTTCTGAAAAATAATTTCCTTTAAGGTAACTTTCTGCTTCCATCTGACTCTCCTGACTGAGCAATATGTGTTTTTCTGTGGAAGACAAACTGCCCCCTCTACCCCAAGGGCTCCATAATGGGGGAGTGGTGGAGACAGGAGGCAGGGAGAAAGTCTGTGGTCATCCATGTGCTATCTCAAACACCTGGGATCCAGAGAGATTTATGTTCTGCCATACAAGAGAGGAATCTTTAAAGATAATAATGGTAAACAAACGATCAAATATCCGATTTCAATCCAACCTAGGATTTCTCCATCTGTGGGTCCCTAATTTCAGTTAGAAAGAGGAATCCATAGACTGGTGCTGATCACATTTGGTGGCCATTAGAGCTGCTGAGAGTTCCTTAAGTGTCTGGAGTTGCTCCCGAGTTCCATGTGGTTAGGCCGAGGGACAGCGGGCCTGGAGGCACGGGGGCGTGCGTGTCTGGGAGGAGCTTCGGGGGCATCTACCCAGAGATGTGTGATGAAGTGAAGCTTACGTGGGAACATGGGTATCCGGATGTGTGTGTCTGTGAGCAGGGTGTGTCCCTGGGTGGCGTGTGCATCTCTGTATGCGCTTCCGTCTGTGGTTTTCTCCTATCTGTGTGATGTCCATGTGTCTGTGTTCTTGTCAGTCAACTGGAAGAGCACCCTTAATTGATTCCTCCAAAAACTGTCTGGAGAGACCTCCATGCCAGGGTATCCCTACTCATTACTAAATACTATTTCCTCCTTCATTTTCTTTTTTGAAAGCAAAATCTCTCCTAGAGATTTTGCTAGAACAATCTGTATCTTCACTGAAATATGATGAGAGCAGCAACAACTAGGTTTATGAAGAATTCTGGACCCAGAAATGCCAGCTCATTGACCCTTCCAAGATGAAGAAAAGCACGGCTTCTCTTGGCCAGCCAAGTTAATAATTCAGAGAAATGTCAACCTGGATTGGAAAGATCAAACAGCCTGGGTCTAGGTCAGATCAGAAGTTTTGTATCAGTAACCAGCTCTGTAAGGTATTATGTGAGGTAGGTTTTGGCCTTATTTTGAATGGAAGATTCCCCAGAACACTGTGGCTTTAAGCCCCCTAAGGGAACAGGATGTGTGCATTAGATCCCCAAACTTGAATGCTGGACTCCTACTGACTGAGATGGTGAGAAGGCAGGTCACAGCTTCATAGAATGATCCATAATGAGGAAACACTCAGGGACTCTTTGCAGGTCTTATTTCCTTGCAGTCTGGGAAGCCATGATTTAGCAATGGAGGAAGAAGTCTCCCTTTGTCTGGGGTTGAACAGTCTTCCAACCCAACTCGGGATTACCTTAAAGTACTTGTCTAGGATTTCACTGTAGTTGCTGCCTTTAGAAAACCAGCCATCTGGAATGATCTCTGCTTCCAACCACTGGATGATGCGACGTCGGAGCTCATCACGGTTGGACTGGTAGCAAACAACTGCAGGAAAGCAGGGAAGGGAGGTCAGTTGAGTGGTTGGGAGGACCCCAATGTCACCTAGCACCCACCACATGCCTGGGTCATCTCACTGAATTTTCACGGAACGCTGAGGAAATGGGACGCTCAGGTACATTTTTCAGAGTCAATCAGGGAACACACTGGAAATCTCTAAACCAGGATTCAAGCTCACTGTCTCTACAACATTTATAAAGATCAAGTATACTGAGAGAGACATAATGTTGTTCAGGTAGGAAAAAAGGAGAGCAGAAAAATAAAGGCTGTTTTCATAAATTTTGGGAGGCCACGGGAAAAATGAATCCATCAGCAGAATAGTTCTCTTGGCTGAAAGATGAGTTGAAATAATAAATGAAGAAATGAGAAAATTACAATTCTTTATGCCACTGGATCTGATTCTTTTTATACAGCTTTTTCTTCTCTCACCAACTCAGTTACTCAAAACTTTCACCCACTTAAAATTTTACACTGTCTGCATTCTTTTGCTATGAACAGCAAAAATGAGGCCAAGGAAGGCCGTGTTGAAGCCTGGCTCTTTTATAAGCCACATGGAAATAACAGCTGGGAGTCAGCTGGATAGGGAGGCTGAGAAGGGAAAGTCCTCGCAAAAGAGAATTCCTGGAAGACAACACATGTCAGGATGGGGAAAGGCCACTGAGAACGGGGAACACAAATCCAGGCCCTTCTCACTTCTCTGCCACTTTCTAGCTGCTTGATTTGGGGAAATTCACTTAACCTTTCTGAGCCTCAATTTCCTCGTCTATAAAACAATTACAATAAAGTCTACTTCACAGGGTTTTTGTAAGGATGTTAGGAAGAGCGTACGTTAAGTGGGTCTGCTACTATAAACCATGATGAAATTTTAATTTTTATTCTCAAAACAATATGGAAGACATCTCACTGGCATTTCCAATGATCCCCTTTCAAGAAAAATTGTGTCTTCTGGTTCTATTCGTCCCTTGACATCAGCCTGTCTCACAGAACACCCTGTTCTCACTTCTCCTATTAGGTTAGGTGGTTGGGACTTTGAGAATCCATATGGCATCGTTATGAACAGGGAAGTAGAGTGGAGACCAGCACACAGGAAACAGCTTCTTGTTTCTTCAGGGAAGCTCAGGGTTAAGAGGGGCTTGACAAGGCAGCAGCTTGGCAAGGGCTGATGTCTACTTAGTGAGGGAGGGACTCAGTGGCTTTCCTGTTTTTGCAGTTCAACCTCTGCTCAGCAAAAATGAAAAACAGCCAACATTCTGGCCCAACAAGTTGCTTCAAATGGTAAACACAAAAACTGCAATTTTGCAGCTTTTCTGAACTGTGTTGAGGAGTGACCAGTTCTGGGTCACAAGTTTTAACACATAGATGATCTTGTGGCTTCAGCAGGGGTTACGAAACACAAAATTTCCATCATGAAAAGAATTTCCTCCCTAAGATGCATGCTGTTAAAAAAAAAAAAAAAAGGCACTTACCTGGGCTGGCAGATGGACTTACAGATTTCTTCTCTGCAAGACAAAAGGAGAAAAAACATAACGCAAAGTGAAAAGAAAAATTCCATGTATTACTAGGATTAAAACTGCCCATACTAAGGGGCTCACTTGCAACCTTTTCATCATTTTGTCTTGAGTTCTTGTCTCTTTCCTTCTTCCAGCACACAAGTATGGCCATCTTGTCCTTCCTGCTTTGCTTGATGTTTTTGGGTCACTGAACTGTCCTGTTCTCACTTTTCCTCCTATTAGGTTGAGTGGTCATGGGATGGCTGGGACTTTGAGAATCCATATGGAGTCATTATGGACAGGGAAGCAGAGTGGAGACCAGCACACAGGAAACAGCTTCTTGTTTTCTCAGGGAAGTTCAAGGTTAAGAGGGGCTCGACAAAGTAGCAGCTTGGCAAGGGCTAATGTCTAGTTAGTGAGAAGCATGGGTCCCCTTTTCACTTAACCCGATGGTAACAGTTTGAGTGCACAACAGAGGAAATATAATACTGCCAGGGGCAAAGAGGTGCCCAAGTTTAAAAGGCATGGGGAAAGTAAAACATCAGTTTAAAAAAAAAAAAAACAGAATTCATTTGAACACTTTCTTATTGTGATTACTGTTGTTACCCCTTATCCTCTATCCAGTTACAGAATGTGCTGGAAAGCCCGAGGGTGGGGTTTGACGTAGGAACCCCTGGACTGAGCCGTGGCCTATCCAAGGCAAACTTAGCCCACTTGTAAATGTCAAGAGGACGCATCTCCAAGCACCTGGGTGGCCTCCCCCCATGCCTTTGGGCACATGGTCAGAGTGGAAAGGACTCTGCTAAGCCAGGCCACACTGCTCGGTTTCCTGGCTCCTCATGGTTCTAGCTGTACATGGTGGCGATGGCACTCCTCACCTTTGCAGTGTCCATCATAGTCGACCTGAATTTTGGATCCAGTGAGGCAGGCGTCTCGATGCAGCTCGCAGTGGTTGAGGTAGGTCTTGCCGTTGCTGCCGCACACAGGCCTCTTGTGAGGTTTGCATTGCTGAAAAGACCCACGGGGGATGTGTGTACATGAGGGTTGCTGACACGCACACACACAGCCATCTTGTAGGGGGGCCTGCCAGCCTTGATTCCACCAGGGCAGAGGGAGCTGCTCTCAGCTCTGCCATCTGGCTCCATCCTACTCAATGTTGGGCATACCATGTCACCTCCATGGCCTCTGTGCCAACACTGATTCAGGGTTATTGCTTCTATTCAGTGAAAAAAATAAACCCTTCTGATTCTATCAAATTAGTAAGAAGGACATTTTTTCAGAAGTAAGGAATATGAAATCTGTCACTTTGCCAAAAGTCACTATTTTTGCATGATGTAAGACTCCTTAAAACCTGACATGAAATAGTCAGAGCTGAGAGCAGGGAATGTGGAGACTGAAAGGGAGGCAAAGACTCACATTTACCTCTTTTCTCAGATTCTTTAATTCTTCTAGGGTTCAGTAGGACCCTGGTAAGGCTCTTTGCTCTCCTGCTTTGTTCAATATTGGGGGGATCATTTTGTTTTCTACCTAATCTCCCAATGCCTGTTGTGAAGCCTTGGTCTTTGTCAAGTCCTATGGAGAAGCATTATAAGGGAATGGACTAAAGTTCACTTGGCAACTCAAGTCTACTTTGGCTATTAAAAGTGCATTGGTCACAATCAGGATCAGTTTCCTTAGAATTTTAGTTTTGAAAGGAGGGAGGAGGGAGCAAGTTCAGCACAGACCTAATGAAGGCAAGAAAGAACAGCCAAGGTGAAAAGAAAGCACAGAGATAGAACTAAAATGGAAAGGTAACCTGATCTCTCTAATTTATAGATGAGAATAGCAAAGAAATAGGAACTGCCCTTAACCAACACTTATTACTGAGTTCTTACGTGTCCTGGGCATTGGGGAAAGCCAAAAAATGGTCTCTGTCTTCATGGTATCCAGCAGGAACTAATTTGTTCAAAATCACACAACTATATGTGGTTCAGCTAAGACTAGACTCTGAACTTTCAGACCCTAAGTCAGCCCATGCGCCACACAGTCGCCAGGTACCTCTGGTGAGAGACTCCCAGGTTCCCCAAGAGATCTTGTTTTAAGGTTCCCAGTTGGGGCCTTTCTTTCTGCGGCAATGGATTGGGACAAGCCTCTGGGGACTAAGTTGGGTGTATTTATTTGTGGAAAGACAGATGTATTTCCAGGCTGTGGGTTGATATGTCAGAAAGTGTGCACATCCAAGGTATTTGTATTCACTTGAAGAGCAAAAACTTATCAGAATCCTGCCTATAAAGGATGCATTTCTTGGAAAACTCATTAAAAACAAAACTTGCATTCAACCACTCAAAAAAATTCCTCCCACATATCCTTTAATCTAGCAAGGCCTAGTGGCAATCTACCCTGCAGAAACAGAGACAGCAGCATGTAAGAGCATTTGCAAAAGGATGGCACAGTTTGTAGTGGTAAACAGCCCATGAAACTTCCCAAATAGTCATCTATAAGAAAATAATAAAATACAACTGGCTCTTTCATGTTACTAAATATTATGCAACTATTAAAAAATGAGTTAGAACTCTAGGTGCTGATTTGGAGAGTTGTCTATGATAGATTAGTAAGTACAAAAGGCAAGCTGTACATATCTGTATCTATTACTTTATATAACTCTATATACTTTAAATAACCTTACATATTTATAGTAGCATAGAAAAAAATATGTGGCATAATATATGCCAAGCTGTTAACACTGGTTATCTCAGATTAAAGGGAGTTTTGAGGCTTCTGGGGAAGATTACTACTTTTGTTTGTACAAAGGCCTATGCTATTTGATTTAAATAAAGCAATTATCAATTCTTATAACGTAAAAATCTCATGAACATTTTTTTTTTTTAAGAAAAAATATCCTGGATTCACATCTGATTTTTAACTCCTGGGAAGAAAATTCCACATCTTTCAGAAAGATAAGATGAGCTTTTATAAAGGTGACGAAATTGTCGGCCCTGCTCTGCTGACTGGAAGCTCCAGTGAAGCAGCCCCGCCGGCCTTGGCCACTGTCTTCTCACCCTGACCTCAGGACTTACCTCAATGCAGAGACAGGTGGGATCTCCCTTCTCTGTGACTGCACATTCCCGTCCGGCTCCACAAAACACGTTGGCACAGATCTTGGATTTGCTCCTTAGTTCTTCCTAGAACACAAAATCATAAAGGAAACCATGTCACAGAGATGAGCCCATCATGGGGGAGTCAAACAGTGGTGATCATCTTTCAGGCTCGGGCCTTGGTCTGCATCAGGACTCACGGTGTCGAAAGGTCGTAAAGAGCTAGACGCTGTCCCCAGCAGTGGCGCATCAGCCTTGCTGGGATTACTCTTGCCCAGGCCTAGCTGTTTCTGAGTCCTTAAGAATATTTCTTGGAGTAAAGAGTTCCTTTTTTACATGTTTGATTTCTTCTAAAAGTGTTGATTGAGCACCCGTTATATGCCAACATTATGACAAGAACTGCAAATATAAAGGCCCAATCCTCATAGTCAAGAAATCCAGGACTGCTGAAGAAACCCACATATAAAGAGAAATTTAGAAAGCAATATGAAAATACAACAGGAGCACCAGGGAGCTAAAAAGGAGGATAAGGACAATCAAGTGAGACTTTCTAATAATAGAGAGGATGCCTCAAATGATTCCTAAAATGATGAGATGAGAAAGCTGGACAGATATGCAAACATTTGAGAGGAATATGGATTTGTGAAAAGTATTCAAGGCACTGTCACTTCAAAAGGCAAAGAAGACTAGCTAAACCATGGGAAGCATGGTTCTGCCAGTATTCAATATGGTTTTATTTAATGCCTGTCCACATCTGTCTCTGGCTTCAAGATCCAGAGGGCCAAGCCACCAGACGGACAGGAGAACTAGTCTCAAACCACTTGAGGCCAGACAATCCTGTTTAGACATCTGCAGCAGAACTGACAAGGCAGAGAATGGTTCCAATCTACGCCACTGACTACGTGGGTGTTCATAGGTACCAATGTGTTAGTGACACTTTCTTTCCCTCACATTACCTGCAGCAGAGTTAGCCCTCCCTCTGGCCACTCAGGCCAACAGTGGTGGAGGCTGACTGAAGGAGAATGTGATCCCTTCCTCTAGCCCTTCTCTGACTGGCACTCAGGCAGTCACCGCAGACCTCTGGGCTCCAGTCCACTGGCTGCGATAAAACTAACAAAGGTGGCAGGAGCGGCCACAGGGCCGCTGGACTGGCCACAGTAACCCAGGGATGGGAGCTTAAAATTCCTCTCTTCAGGAATAGGTGTGTGTCATGGGTCACATTGAGAACCGACACCCACAACTCATCTTTGAACATCTGTAAACATTTGTAACAGTGAATGCTTTATAATAGGGAATAGGTCAAAGAAAGCAAAAACAGTAAACATTGACAGCTGAGGACTGTGCCCAATACCACATGTCTGCTGCCACCTGGAGGCTGCTCTGCAAACTCCAGGTGTTTCTCTCCTAAACCAGCTTGCTCATCCTGCCGGGCTCCCATTGGTTGAGAAGCCCTTCCCAAGCTCACATCTCATTGGTTCACTCGCTGTTGCTAAACCCATTCTTTTTTTTTGCATGTTGCTATGGCGAATTCAATAAAACTGGCAAGCAGGGGAGAAAAAAAAGGAAGTAATTCCCAAAAGGCTGGGGGAGCTGGAAAGCTGTTGTTTCCTAAACCAGGAGTGGAGATAAAAATCGAACATATTCTCCTGGCAGGGGCCTCTTGGAAACTATGCCTGGAAATGGAAAGTAGTTCCTAAAAAGGAAGAAGAAAAGGCTAATACGAACCAGTGTAAAAATCTCAGTAAGACTACTTTGTCCTCTCCCTTTCATGAAACAACACAGTGACCGAAGAATACCGAAAAGTATATATTCCCATAGAGGTAAGTCTCTAATTCAGATACCCACCTGCATCAAAAATCTCAGACATCTGCTACACTCAGAGACACATCAGCACACAGCTCCATGACAGACTACTAGCTGTTTGTGTTCCTAATTACTTTAATCCTTTGAGCCTCACTTTCCTTATCTGTAAAATAGAGGTAAATGCCAGCCCTGACCTGTAAAGGTGAAATAATATCTTGGGTTATATATATAAATGATATATCATAAGCTGTAAAGCAGGCTGCCTGTGAAAAGTGTTATTGGTGTTAATGTGTGCAGAGTTTCCTGCAGAATAGCCTGTGGCATTTCTAGAACCTCCTTTTATCTTCTGTTTTTAGTGATTATTACACATAAGAGCTTTTACTTATAGGTTGAATTCAACCAGTCATTTTTCAGAAGTAGTTCTCAAAATTTCATTTGAAGAAACTGATATTCTTTACTTAAATATATTGACTACTGTTTGTATAGTACAATTAAAATTTACTAAGTGTTTTCCACATGTATGATTTCGTCTCACTGTGTGGACAACCCTGCAAGAACATGAATGGTATTCACTGCATTTCTACATGAGGAAACTTGTCAGAGAGGTCGAGTGACATGCCCAAGGTCTGAAAGTCAAAAATGAGAGCAAGAATTAACCCAAATCTTCAGAGAAGAGATGATTAAATTCCCACTTATAAGCACCTGGCGTCTGCTAAATGATTTTTGTTAGACAGTATTTCATTTAAACTCTACAGCAGCTCCACAAGTTAGACATCATAACCATTTATAATTTATAGATGAGATACCTGAGCCTCAGATGTAAAATAACTAGAAAGTGGCGGAGCTAGGATTCTACACAATCAGAGGAAAAGCAATTTCTTTTATATTTGATCTATTTTCATTTCCAGATGATTTAAAGTGAAGGTAATTATGCTGGGGATGTGATGTGGATAATTAGCAAATGTCAGAGGTGCTTAGTGAGTCAGAGTTAGATCTGAATTCTCACATCTCACCTTTACTTCTTACTCGCAGGGCGGGTGGGCAAGGTACTTACCCTCTTTCAACTTCAGTGTCCTTGTGTGTAAAATGGGAGCATTAATCCCTGAGAGGGTTGTGTGAGGATTAAACATACTTTGTGCAGCAAAGTGCCAGCCGCACAACCGAAAACGGCCGTGAGTAATGCTGGGCAATTGATTTTCAGACCATTTTGCCACTGATGCTTTTATCCCTGGGGGTTGTCCTGTGCCCAGCATTGCCTCACACTGGACTGATAACGCGGAGAGCAGCAGGACTGAATGAATGGAAACAAGGAAGGCCCCAACATCCCCTGCGTCTCCTGTTTAAGACCACAGAGGAAGGTGCTAGTTACACAAGCACTCCTTTTTGCAGGTGGCACATCTGTCAATAGGTGGCAATCTCTCTCTGTCCCAGAGCCCAGAGCCGCAATGCAGAACAGCCTGGGCTCCTGCAGTTCCTCCCTGTTCCATGCTCCAAGGGGGATGAGGTTCAGGATGTGGAGAGCAGGGAGGGCACTCCCCCTGGGCACAGGCAGCAGGTACCAAGAAGTGGGGATTTGCTGAAGAGAAATAATGTCTCACCTGAAGCCCTCATATCCCTCCCCATTTCTTCCCATTCACAGGATGCTTTGATGCAGGAATCAACATTAAAGAAAAATTTCTCCCCAGAGGAGGCCTTTTTGTGTCACTGAAAGTCCTCCAAGTTTTATCTTCTCTAAGAGTATTCCGCATCTCGGAGGCTCCTGGAAAGTTCCTTAGGGTGGTAGGTGAGCTTACCCACCTGCTGAGTGACTAAGTCTGAGTGGAGAACATGTTGAGAGGGGATGTACTTTG
Source organism: Scalopus aquaticus (assembly GCA_004024925.1). Taxonomy (NCBI): domain Eukaryota; kingdom Metazoa; phylum Chordata; class Mammalia; order Eulipotyphla; family Talpidae; genus Scalopus; species Scalopus aquaticus. Next base: position 18,171 of record PVIJ01007844.1, on the reverse strand, counting down.
CAGGAACATACCCATGGGGCAGGAAAATGGCTGCCTGGTTAGGAGGTGACGGGGAAGAGATGAAGCAGAGCTCACCAGCTCAGCTGAGGTGCTCTCCATGGATCTGCAGGAGAGCGAGGACCTTGGAAAGTTTGGGATTTGACAACTAACATGAATGTGGCATTTTGGGATCTTAATTTGTGTCTGGTCCCTTCTAACTCACAAGTTCCAACTCCAAGCCCCTGACAGAGGGGCTGGAGCCAGGGGGAGCCACCTAGCTAGTGGTGACAAGGGCAGAGAAACCAGCACTATTAAGCAGAGTACCTTCGACTGAGTGAGGCTCTTCACAGATACCTTTGTCCTCACATCTGTGCAGGTTTCTGTCATTTTACTTCCCCGTAACAGATAGGGAGGAATTTAAGATTCCAAAAGCTCTGTGTTGGATGGAGACCATGCAAATAGTGAGGGCTGAATCAAGACTGTCACAAGGATCAGTCTGCCCCTGAAGTCTCCACGTTGTCTTACAGGAAACAGTCAAGGAGGGAGTTGCTGGCAGAGGGTACAGCTACAAGGGCTGGCACTGGGGGAGGTCATAAGGCACAATGCAATTCTCACCAATGAAATAGAACTGTTTGTTTTACCATCATAACAATTTTAGTAATGAGGTCCCAAGGTTAGATGCAAATTTCATCGAGGCACAGATAACTAAGCTGGCATATAAATGTTCTGATGTCACAGGTATATAAACCTGGAAGTCTGGAGAGAGTGGATCAAGTGGGTATGGGGATGTGTTCTGGAATTGTAGAAACCCTGGTATATTGATAAAAATCAACAAAATACTTGCTTCTAATGGAGAAACACCAGTTTTCTAGCTTCAAGCTGCTGCATCATCTCCCTGATGTTTCTATCTTGTTTTCATTATGTGTTGCAAGCCACACTCTGGGGGTTTGGTCTCATGGTAAATTCTTACTACACAAACTCCCACTGGTAAAAGATGAATAGGGAACCATAAAAATGTCCTCTCTGAGCAACTGTCAGCCAGTGCATGGTGATGATGACACTTAATACTTGTGCAGCAATTTCCATTAATTGTAATTTTTACTATCATTTTTAATGCTTAAAATCTTTTAGGATAGGCAGGCAGGGCCTTACCTCTAAGGCCCTTCCAGACTTACAATCTATGAAGAAAAAGCTGAAGCTCAAGGCTGTATGTGGCTGATCCAAGATCTCATGTGTGCAGAAGGTGGGCTGATTAGAGGGCTCCATCCACAATTTAATTCCAGCTCTCTTTCCACTAAACCACTCTACTTCTTGGCAAATCAAATAAAAAAGTGTTATCTTAGAGCTGTGATCTAAAACAACCAGAAATTATTTTTGCAATTGGAAAAGACCCTTTGTAAGCAAAGGGAAAGCAAGTTATTTGCAAAACCACCAGCAGAGGTGGCAGCGTCTGAGTCTGGATTGACCAGCATTTAGTCAGAACATAAAATATGCTCTGAATGTTTAAAAAGAGTCTTCTGAAGTACAACAATTTGTGGAAGAATAGTGTGCTTTGGCAGGGGCAGACGCTTAATAAGCAAAGCCATAAAACTGTCAGTTTAATATACCATCATTTCACTAAAGAGAACTGGGTCCTTTTCCTCCTTTCCAACTTTTTTTGAACAAACAGCCCCACGTATGCCAAGGTGGAATTTTGGCTCCACTTGCCACTATTCTGTGACAGAGCGGCTTTGTTGACGTGAGAAAGGCTCTCCTTGCTTTGCCAGAATTAGTCATGGAAACTTTGCAGGAACACCAGGGCCCCTCAGATATGCAGAACACCAGGGGCTTGGGACAAAGAAATTCACAGAACTGGGGAGAGCAGGGAGGAGATCTGGGGGAGGGAGGCATGTGGGGTGGGGTACTGGCTGCTCCTGTATGGCTGTTCTGGAATGGAACCCACAGCATGGGCCAGGGAAAGCCAAGCCATTTCAGGACCTTGAAATCTAGCTGGAGCTATCACATGCCTTGCTCAGTCTCTGACTCCTTTTCTCTGGGAAGGAATGAGTTGGTGTGTCCACATATTCTAGGGAAAGAGGAGCAACGAGTGGTGATTTCTAGCAATTGTGGAGGTATTTGGTGGTAGGTACCACATTTGTGGGGACCATGCCCCTCCTTGTATGTGCTTGAGACCAATCTCTCATCTCCAGGTTAATGCACCAAGGCCAAATCAGGTTTTGTGGGGCCCGAAGGCTAAATTATTTGAGGTGCCCTCCTTAAGAAAAAATACACAACAAAATATACTGCAAAATTGGGCTCAGGGCCTTGGAAGGGACCTTCTAAGTAAGAGTTCTGAAATTGAAGCTTAAGTAAATTCACGGTAAATCTGAATGGCCACCTATCCTGTCATTTTCGTCATAGACAGGAATGCTCCCTGACCTTTAGAGTCCCATTTGATATTTTATGTACATACACAGCTTATCTCTAACTTCTGAGCACCTGCGCACTGTGGCTGCACCTAGACCCACCAGTGTCCTCCCTGAGAAAGTGTTCAGTAAATGTTCTTTACATAAAATGTCCCTCTGGTCCATTGTGCTTAGTGCTGGTACAGTGGTATCAGAATATTTTGGGCCCTAAGATTTTGGGCCCCAATATTTATCACCCCAAGATTAGTTTTACAATTAAAAAATATCTATGACAAACCTGCCATTCAAAGATTATTTAATTCTCCTTGTATTAATTTCCACTGTTAGCTTCTATCACAGTTCATGGGATAATACAGTCATGATGTTTTTTTAAAAAAGATTTATTTATTTATGCATACAAGCTAGGCCAGAGGTGTGTGTATGGGGGGGGAAATGAAAGGATTCACCAGACACAGAGTAGGGAGGAGAACAGGCAGTCGAATGAACTACACTCAGGCGAGACAGGAGAGGTCTGCTGTGCCATGTGGGAGGTTCCCATGCCAGGTATCGAACTTGTGCTGCAGTGGCTCTCCATAGCTTCATAGTGCTACGCCTTAACCCACTGCACCACCAGGGAGGGCTTAGGGAGGTCCTGATGTTTTATTACTTTCTACTCATTATGAAATAATGTACTGTGTGTCTACAAATCTTTCAAATTTCAAATAGTCATCCTTAGTATTTACAGATTCTGGCAGATTTTCTAAGTGTTTGCTTTGTCGGACTGAAGGGTCTAAACTACTGGCTCCCTAAAGAGGCCCTGTTACCTGGGGAGCTCAGTTCCAGGTACCCAGGTCTTTCTTGAGGTGCCCCAGACACAGCAGGGCAAACTAGATGCCCAATTTCTCTATAATGGTAAGTTCAATTTTATGTAATAATCTTGTCCAGTTACAGCCGAAATATAGCAGCAATTAGTAAGCATTCATAGAGTTAGAAATTTGTTAGGCTCTCTCAAGAGTCTATCAGGTTGGAGGCTCAGCTCTGCGAGTTCAAGTTGTGCTGCTCTGACTATGTAAAAAGTAGAACCAGGAGGCTGGCTCCCATAACCGAAGGTGGGGTGTCTGTCCTCACTCAGCTCAGTTCACTGCGAGGTTGGAGCGTCTCCCTGTGGAGGCCATGATGGCCCCCTGACTCAGGCACATCCAGAGGCTCCCCTCTGACCAACAGAGCCTACCAGGCTCCCCAATATCTGTCTATCGTCCTCAGAGGGGTCCCTGAGAGTTCCCAAGGTATCCTGTCAGTCTTCCTAAAAAGTGCTTTTTATAAGGTTCTTAGTTCCACAAGTTCGCACTTTAATTTCTTGAGAACACCTGGTGAAACCTTTTAAGTCAGACCACTTTCTGCTCTAAATTAGTCTGTCAGGTTCTGCCCTCCAACCATCTACCTAAGACTTATCCACTTTAAAGCACAAGGTAGGGGTATGGATGGTCCTCGAGTTCATCAGCAAAGGCCAAGGCCAGTAATGCAAAACCCTCAGAAAGCATCTTAGATGCCTGCTTGTTACAACAAAACAAGGACGACCAAGTCGCGAGCAGAGCGGTGCAAGCTCTGTGGCATCAATTCCAACGGGTAGCTTCAGATTTCTAACCTCTTCAGGGTGATGGCAGGAACACAGCAGACCTATGCATCCTGAAGTAAATGGGGCTCACTCTGGGTGATGGCGCTTCCTGGGCGAGGTGGGACTGGAGCTGAGTCCTGAGGAATGATAGGATTGACATGGGAACTTGTTGATGTTTGAGCAGGAGGGTTTTAAGAAGAGTTTGCAATGGAATGTGGGTAGAGATGGGTAAGGAGGAATTGAGCCTAGGGTGATGAGAGTCCCATGTAAAATGTTGGTATGAACTCAGAGAAAGGAAGGAATGAATCCAAGAGAAATTTCTAAAGAAAAAGATCTGGTAACATACCAAACAGAGGAGAGGAAGGAGAAAATCTAGGCTGCTCCCAGATCTTTGGTTTTGAGGATCTGGGAGGTTGCTGGTGTCTATAGGGGATGGAGCCTTGGGAACAGGCTGAGTCAGGGAGGAGCAGGCGATGACCTAGTTAGGGACATAAGTCTAAGGAGACAGCCAAGCATCCCCCCGACAGTTGAAAATAAAGAACTAGAGATTCACATCTGGACGTCATCCGTGCAGGAGTGAGAAATGGGGTCAAGGAAACAGTGAGCTCGAGGAAGGACAATCAGAGAGAGGAGCAGGAAGGAGAACAGACTGCCACAGCTCACATGGGGCTTTGTGCAGATCACAAAAGATGACCTCCCCTCTGGCAGATGCAACAGCAGACTAGGTTACTGACTCAGCAAGCAGAGTGCAGGCTGCATCTCAGCCCCCTCGTGTCCCCTTGCTGTGAGCAGCCTGCACAGCTGTATGAAGGCTCTCAAGGCAAAGGAGCCAACAAAACAAGAGGATTAGATGCAACCAGAAAACTGGGAGCAAAACCAGGGAGTCTAGAGAGTTCCAAGAAATGGATGATGAATGTCACTCTATGAGAATTGACTTGGCAAACACTGGGATGAAACAGCCAAAAAAAAGGGGGGGGGGCGGGTTAAATGTCTTCTAAAACCTGAACCAGTAACCCAGAGGGCAAGACTGACAGCAGCTGGAAGGTTCTACAAAAGGAGAACACTTGCAGGAGCCTGGAGACAGGCCTGGACATATCTCTGTCTCTAGTAGGTTGTGAGACTTAGGATAAGGTACTTGACGTCTCTGGACCTCAGTTTTTCCATCTATAAAATGAAAGGGTGGTAGATGATGCCAAAGTCCTAACTTGTTAGAATTCTCTTAACTATAAAGTACAGGAATCAATTATCATTTCAGGTGTTTCTGAGTACCTAACTTTAATCTCCTAAGGCAGCTAGCCTAAATGCCCAAACTAGAGACTGGTATGTATAGAGCCTCTTGACAGTCTTTCAGTTTTTTGGTTTTTGGGGGGTATTTTATGGTTGGCTTTTATGGCCAAAGGACTATCCTAAGCAATGCCTTCTCATTCCCTCCCAGATCATGACAGAGAAAATCAAGGGAGCAGTAATGAGACCTTAATTGAGCAGCCTGATTTCACTCTTAGTTATGTGGTTGGAGCCCTCTACTCCACTCGAATGCCATTAATGGCATTTTTATTCTATTTGTGTTTGCCCTGCAAGGAAAAAAAAAAAAAAGAAAGAAAAGAGAATGGCTAAAGGAAATTCACAGGAGATTCACAATTCTTCATTCCTGCCAAGAACCTGTCACTGAAGTATGTCTGGGGCTGCCAGGGCTCACATTTACTCAGCATTCCTGCTCTAATTATTTCCACATGTAGTTTAAGGAAAAAGGTTGATTAAAAGTTGAAAAAAAAAAATACCCACACACCTAAATCCCAATAGCCTCAACTAAAGAGGGGAGAGAGCTCCAGGGCAGCTATGGGAGTCTGCAAAAGCCAGTTTCAGATGTGTCCCTGGCAGTGCTTGCCACATCTGGACCGATATCCCTGCATATACCCAATGCTCCATCCTGAGCAAACCAACCCAGCACTTGCCCGAGTTTCCCAGACCGGAACCAAGTAGGATTCACATTCTTTGAACTTCTGAGTAGAATGTAGGATTTCCTCCCCTGCTTTGATGGAAGACAGATGAGATATGAATAAGGACGAAGAATTCTGAGTTCTCCTCTCCATCCCTCTGCCCTAGGCTCTAGTGAATTTATTAGGTAGCTTCCGAGTAGTGCCAGAGAGTAAATCTCTATTTGGGAGGAATCCACTATGGCTGACAATCTTGGGTACCTTCCCTGAACTGGGGAAAAGTGCCCCCACCACATCTGTAGCTCCTTTTCATTAACCCAACTGTCACATGGCTCCCCCTAAAACAGAAAGCCAAACCACTGTTCTCCAAGGTGGTTCATTTGACCTGATTCTGATGCCACACACTATCATCTACTGATATCTGCTTGGCCCTGCCTAACAAGGTCTTTGGCACATGACAGTCTTCTTCCTCTTTTCTGGGTGACTTCATTATTTACATGACCTCAAGAACCTTGGCGTCCTCATTGCCTGAAACCCACTTCTCAGGTGCTCCGGCTACAGGGAATTTCAGGAAGGATCTATGAATAGAGCAGGCAGCCAGCAGTCATGAGCAGACAAATAAGGAAAAAGATAAAGCTCCCAAGGTTCTACATTTTGAAATGAGAACTCATTACCCTTTGAAAATGTCAGCACCATGAGGTATTGTGAGATGCTTCTTTAACCTTCAGATAGGCAGAGACTGTCCCAAAAGACCAGCTAAAAAAATAATGTCACCATCTGCAAAGTCTGATTTATTGTCTGTATTGCACAAATTTTTTCTGTCCTTCACGGCTTAGCTCAAGTTACACCATTCCATCCTTGGTGACCTTTTCCTGATATGAATGCATCCTTCCTTCTCTTAACTTTTATTCCTATTGGTATGAACTCAGTTTGATCACCTTTTAAAATTTTTAATTGATTGTACAAATTTTATCTTCCCATCTGCACTATAAGTTCCTAGAGGATTATGGTTTTCAGTTTTTTGTAGGTCTGGGTAGCACCTGTACCACTCGATTAACCTGACAGTGAAGCATCAAGTGGAGTCTGAACCATGTTACCTGAGAACTTGGCGTCAGGGCAGAAATACAGCCCTAGGACCCCTCTCTCTCCTGGTGCTGTTTCCTTCCTTCACCAGTCTTTGGGGGAAGTAGTCTAATGGCCTCATTTTTCTCCAACAGGCCATAAATATTCAGCCTGGAATTTTACTTGCTAAAGGTTGTTATAGATCCACAGAAAGTGTGTGTGTGTGTGTGCGTGTGTGTGTGCGTGTGTGTGTGTGTGTGTGTGTGTGTGCGTGTGTGTGTGAATAAGATGGAGAGCAATGCGGGGCTGAAAAGGAAATCAGTCATTTCCTTTGTCTACAATTAGTGTACAATCCAGTTGATATATTAAGGGAACGAGAGTCTGGCAGAGGGTCGAGGATGAAAGAGGAGGTAATGTGGGAATGTGAGGTACCTCAGAGGAAGCAAAGTTGGGCGGGACTTCAGAGTGCAGGAAGGGGGCCACCAGAGAGCAGTCTGACACACTTTGGTGGCCTACACAAGAGAAAAGCTGAAGAAAAACAAGAGGCAAAGACAAATTATGAAGATAGGTTCATCCAAAGCAGCTGTTTTCTGTTAAGTCTTCTCAGGAACCCCAGCCCCTACATTGTCCTGTAAGGCAAGGGAGGCAAGTTGGTCAGTATCCCTAGACCAGAAAAAGAAGCCTTTTGCCTTGTTCTACCCCTCCCCAAAGCCCAGAACATTCTAGGGGTTTCCAATCACTCCCCTCTGGCTCATCTAAGCAGCTGAACATTCTGGGGGTTTCCAACCACTCCCCTCTGGCTCATCTAAGCAGCTGACTGTGCCAGAGAAGGCCTTAGCTGTGCCCAAGTGGTTTATCTCCCCTGAGGCTTGGACACCTTAAAAGGAACTATGATATCCAACAAGAGCTGAGACCATTTGACAGATGGAGAGGGGATAAGGGAGGGGGAATAGCAGGGTGGTCAGGGCTGACTGGAACAAAATGTAGCCGAGAGACCCTGAGAACCAGCAGAGAAGAGCAGCTTGAGTCTTCACCTTAAAAACAGACAAAGTCCTGGGAATCTTTGGGGACAGTGTGACTTGCAAAGAAGCTGTCAAGTTTCCAGCAGCCTGGCAATTATTCTGCAGCCAAGGAATGCAAAAAGGGTTAAAACCCAGCAAGAAGCTCCAAGCTAAATGAAGTCTCCATATGTGTGGCTCAGTATGGTTCTAGGAGAAGCAGACAGATGTAATTAGAAGTTCTCCGGCACTCCATTGCCATGGCAACTGCTGGCCTGGAGAAAAGTGGGGGAAAACCTGGAGCCTGAGGAATACAGTCATCCAAGGAAATACCAGAGGCAGGGAGCGTTCATTTCACTTCAGCTTCTTCAGGCAAGGTTTGCTTCTCCAGCTTGCCCACTCTCAGGCTTTTGAGGCCCCTCCCTTCCAGTTCTTCCTAGTCCTTGAGTCCCAGTCCCCAGATAAACATACAGAGTAATTTCAAGTGCCAATAAAGGGAAGTTGACTCGTGGAAGAGAGTTTGTCACTGGTGCCAGGGGCTTTCTGGATCTGAGTGTGAGGACCTGTGAGAGAAGCTGGCTTATGATCAGAAAGAACCCAACTGCTCTATGAGAGGGATGGGAGTGCCGGAGGGGGGCTGCAGGACAGTAGCGGCATGTGAGCTTGATTGAGTATGGGTATCTCTAGCTCTCGGTAGTGCCACAATATATTTGAGACATTTTTGAGAGTAAAAAGGGATATTTTTAAGTATATACACTTGAACGACAGACATAAACCTTATTATGCTAAGAGAAAAATGACTATTTTTACTTTACAGAGTGGAATTCTAACTCAATGTCTATGAACCTCCAGAAACCCAGCTATAGATTTTGTGACTCAATTTTCAAGGGAACATAAACTGGGAGAGATGAGAAACCAAATAAAGCACTGCTCTGGGCATGGACTATCTCTTACAACCATAGTCCCTCTTGATTCAACTCCCGTATGAGGATATTCATGGGGTTATGCAGCTATGAAGCTGAGGAACCTGGAAATATGGGACCACTTTTGCCTCAAAATCTTGCTTATTACGAATGCTTCCAGTTAAGAACTAATACCCATGTTGCTCAAATTGTTTTTAAAAATACAAGAAGAGGAAATGTTCCCTCAGACATATAACCATTGCAACAATACGCTAATACCCAAATCAGAAAAAGACAGCACAGAAAATTATAGACCAATATTCCTGATGAACTCAGATGCAAAAATCTTCAGCAAACCAAATTCAACAGTAAATCTCACCATGATCAAGTGGGGTTTATTTCAGAGATGTGAGGATGGTTTATTATATGAAAACCAATCAATGTATTTTATTTTATCAACAAAAGTAAAGATAAAAATCGCATGATAGTATTAATAGATGTAGAGAAAGTGTTTGATAAGATTCACCCTTTTAAGGGAATAGAAGGAACCTACCTCAAAATAATAAATGCCATATATCCCAAACCAACAGCCAATATAATACTCACTAGTAAGAAAGTGAAAGGTTTCCCCTGATGGACAAGGATACCCATTGTTACCACTTTTGTTCAACTTAGTATTAGACGTTTTGGCCATAGCTACCAGACAAACACAGGAAATAAAGAGAACCCAAGTTGGAAAAGAAGTGGAACTATCACTAATCACAGGCAATATAATATTGTATATGGAAAATCCTAAGGACTCCATCAAAAATTTGTTAGAAACAATAGCTGAATACAGCAAAGTGGAGGGTCACAAAACCAACATGCAAAAGTCCATAGCCTTTTTATATGCAAGCAATGAACATGAAACAAGAGAAATTAATACAACAACTCTATTGATAATTGCTTCAAAAAGAATTAAATACCTCAGAACTAACCAAATGAGGCAAGATATCAATACAGTGAGAACTGCCAGTTATTAAAGGACTTAGATAGCAACATAAAGAGATGGAAGGATATCCATGCTCATGGATGGGAAGAATCAATATAATCAAAATGACTCTCCTGCCTAAAATGACATATACATTTAATGCATCAAAATACCTACAATATTTTTCAAAGAAATTGAACAAAAAAATTGAAATTTATATGGGAACCACTGAAGACCTCAAACTGCAAAGGCAACCATGAGAAAAGGAGAGAAATGGAGGTATCCTATTCTTTGATGTCAAACTTTACTATAATGCAAACGAACTAAAAATAATATGGTAATGGCACAATAGATACATGAATCAATGAAATAGAACTGAAAGCCCAGAAATAAATCCACATACATATCAACACCAAATCTATGGTAAAGCAGCTATGAATATAAGATGAGGAAAGGAAGTTGCAACACTCTCTAACCCCATCCATAAAAATACACTCCAAATGGATTAAGTATTTAGATATAAAGCCTGCAGCAATAAAAGAAAACACTAGCAATTAATTTCATGATCAATGATAAAGATTATTTTTGATGATTTGACCAATAATGGCAAGGGAACTAAAAATATAATAATTGGGGTTACCTCAAATTAAAAAGTTTTTATATAGTGAAAGAAAACATAAGATGATTACAAAGATACCCTACTAAATAGGAAAAAATATTCACACAATGTATAACTGATTAGAGATTATTATCCAAGATAGATAAAAAAACTCACAATTTCACAAATAAAAAAAAAAAACCAACTAATATATGGGTAGCAGATATGAACAGATAGTTCACCAAAGAGGATATCGAGAAGACCAAGAGACAGATGATAAAATGCTGACCATTATTTCCAATAAAAGAAATGCAGGTTAAAGTCAAAATGAATTACCATCTCATGCCCATGGGAACTGCACACATTACAACAAACTCTACCAACAAGTGTTGGAGAGGATGTGGAGAAAAAGGAATCCTACTGCATTGTTGATAGGGATGTAAACTGGTGCAACCACTATGGAAAGCAATCTGGATTTACCTTAAAACACAAGTAATAGAAACCCAGTAACAGCAATTACATTCTGAGACATCTATCCAAAGAATATAAAATCATCAACACAAAAATCCACATGTTCCACAATGTTCATAGCAGCTTTATTTATAGTAGCTAGGACATGAAACAGCTTAAATGTCTATCAATGGATGACCAGATAAAAAAGATGTGGCATTTTCATGCTATGGAGTATTATATAGCCATAAGAATGAAATGCAGCCATTTTCAACAAAATGGAAGGAGTCTGAGAGAATTATGTATAATAAAGCAAGTCAAAATGATAAAAATAAACACGGGACATCTACATAGCAGACTTTTTTTTAAGTTTTAATTTAATTTAATTTTTTTGCATAGACGAACTAGGATGTAGGCCAGAGTTGCAGGGGATTGTGAGAGGATTCTCTAGAGACAGAGTGGGGTGCAGAACAGGCAGATTTTACTGAAATACACTGTGAGGAGAGCAGTGAGCAAGACAGGAGAGGTCTGCTGCGCCATATGTGGATTAGATCCCTGGCTGGGGATCAAACTCAGACCATAGCAGTGATCATGCTGAGACTTAACTCCTAGGCCACCAGGCAGGCCACCCCCCCCCCACCATAGAAGAAAATTTGATAATGTAAAATATTTTCAAAAACCAGTGAACATCAATAAACTCTTGAGCCCTCTGAGGTCAGGAGGGAGGCGAAGGAGGGACAAGGGGATATAAGGAATATGGTGGGGAAAAAAAGAAATCTTGACAAGGCTGGAGTGTAGGGGAGGGGCCTACAAAACTACGAGACTTAGAGCACAAAGTACTTGTCTGATGTAAAAATACACTCACACTGGTGTATCTGACAACTCAACCTCATTCTTAGTCAAACAAGAGAAAAAAATACCACTTGGCTCTCCTGACTCTTTCTGAACTCCTTAACCCCACACACTATGATATATACCATCACCACTCTCATTACCAGTGTTTGCAATAAAACAAAAAACAAATGCTTCCAACTCATTCTTGCCAAAAGGAGATGGTCCTTTATGACTTGTGGTGATAAGTGGTCAACAGGGTGAGACTGTCCAGCAGTGAGACCTGATAAGTCTGGCCCTCAAGGAGGTGGTCTCCAGGGATGCATTCTTATACATTCCTTAACAACTCAACCCAAGACAATGGCCCAGGGAGCCTGTGGAAACCTAGGGAAAGGTTAGACCCTCCCAGGGAATCAGCAAAAATAACAGTGTTTTAGGCATAATATATACAGCCTAGAAATTATGAGCATGTGGTTCAGCCACAAGCTCTATTACAAAATTGTAGGCTCTTTCAAGGGTAAGCCCCACACCAGATGGGTGCATCCCCTAGTGTTTTCTTAGGGACGCTGGGAATCCTGGCCCTCTGGTAGGAGTTTCTGGAGTTACTCGGCAACAAAGGCTGGTGGCAGCCTTCTCTCTGTCCTGGCTCAAGGTTGGTAGTCACTAGAGTCAACATGCCTTATTTTCCTGCACCTAAGTCCAGATAGGCTCTGGAAGAGTTTCACAAACCCTTGAGCTTAATATGGAGTTCCCCCCAATTTTGGTATCAGTCAAGAGCCTGTTATAATCTGTAATCATCATTGCTTAACACAACTGTTCTCTGCTGGGCGTGCATGTCAGGAAGTCCTGGCACCCACTGCAGGTCCCCTGGATATTAACAGATTAATGTCAACCTTTCTGGAACAAATTAAGAACTACATAAAATCAATCCCTTTGAAAAAGGGAACAGTCCAAACACAAATTAATATGCATATTCTTATCACTGTCCGAAACTATTTCCAAGGAAGTAAACAATATGCAGCACAATCAAGCAACAAAACACCAAACATCATGTTGGATGGTGGGACTCGAAGAATAAAGCACAGTTCATGTCCCTAAGCTGCTGACAGTAAGATGAGGCACAACACAGAATTTTAAACACAGAACAACTCCATAATTGCTATGGAGTGTGGCTAAATACAAGGTATGGTTAAATGACGTGTCTACAGCAACCCTGTCCAGTAGAAACACAGTAAAGTTTTACAGATGATTTAAAACTTTCTCGTAGCCACATATGAAAAAATCAAAACAAAGACAAAATAATTTTAATAATTTGTTTAACTTAGGTCAATATATACAGAATAGTACCATTTCGGCAAGCAGTCAATATTGTTGAGATATTTTGATTGCCTTCTTTTTCATATTACGTCTTTGAAATCTGGTATTTTTCACTGATAACACATATTACTTAGATGAGACACATTTTGAGTGCTCCATAACCACTGTGGCTAGTAGCTTTTCCCTAATATATGGCTCAGCTCTACATGGTTATTATGAGTTTTGACATATTACTGAGGACTTAATTGAGGAGGAGAGTTTAGGTAGAAACAATAAAACTTTAACTTGGCATGTCTTAGAAATGGGTGTATATAATTGAAGTCAGCAGATGATGTCTGAACACATGGTAAGGCAGCATGCTTGGCTGCATGGGACCAGGATACTACAGCTATGAATGCCCAGTTCTTTGAAAATGTGCAGGCATCCTGGGCACTTAAACCCAATTTTGGCTCTGCTTTCAATGCATATGGACAAATCACTTTACCCTTATGATCGCCTCTGTAAGGAACAAAAATGCTTGCTGCTTCCTAGCTTTAGGACCATGAATAGCTTAACTCATGAAGCAAAGATAAAAGGCTAATTAAACTACATATTTTGGTCCTTAACTACATATATATACTTTTTGGCTTAAAAATTCATTGGCAAATTTGGCAATGAAGTGGTTATTCTCAATACCCCTGCTTGCATTTTCTTGGCTCAACTGCTACAATCTGTTGCCAGAAGTATTTCTCTCTCTCTCTCTCTCACACACACATACACACACACACACACACACACACACACACACACACACACACACACACACACTCTTTAGTGCCTTGAGATTAAAGTCAATGACAATATGCACATACTATTCTTGACACATTCCTGCCCTGCATTCTTTCCTTGGAGCAGTTGGGAAGTCACAGCTGGGGGGGAAGGAGCTGTAAAACTTACTTACGCCAGCCAATCTGTCCTTAGCTGACAGAGGACCCACCACCAATTAGAGGCTGCCAGATATTCTGTTTCATTGTAGCATTAACTCCCTATTTTTACGGAGACTTAAATCCTCTGAGACCCTTATACTGTACCAACAATGCATAAAGACCTTTCTGTTCATTTTGCTTCCCCCTCTCTCTTGCCCCCCAATGACTGCACTAGAAAATCCAACTAGCTTAGTTGCTAGACAGATTATCATTTGTGGAAAAACACCAAGTATTACATAGCCTTGTAGTTCCCAAAGTTCTGTTGTCCATCATTTTAAACTGACTAAACACTGGAGAAGTGCCAAATATTTAACTGCTTTTGGTTACTCTGACTCCACTGCAAAGTAGAGCAACATACTCTGGAAGTCAGAAAACGTGGTCTCTGGGTCAACTCTAAGAGTTTAAAGAATAAAGGCTGCTGGTAAATGGACCGGCAGGTCAGGGCCGTAAGCTCCTAAGGATTCCACCCTCTGTTGCTTATTGGGCCATTAAAGGAACTGTTCCCAGAAGGAAAGATTTCCGTGAGAACTAATGTGCAAACCCAGCAACACTTTTATCCACACTGGGACATCCCAGTCACATTTCAAGTATAACAAGAAAGAGCAAAAGCAGGGAAGGATTCCAAAGAGTAAGTATGTAGGTAGATGGTGCTGAGGTCAGAAGGCAAAGTTACCAGCAGTTTTAGGGCAAAGAATCAGCAACAATGGAATTTAATGCTTTATTTTATATTTCTTGGAATATTAGCTTACTCTGGGAATGATGCCCAGTTAAATCAGAACTGCTGCTCATGGAAGGCAAGGATAGAAATAGTTGCTATTCAGCTAGTCTTTGCTTAAATTTCCAGCTTTAACTGGAGCTGAGATAATCAGAATCCAGCAGCCAGAGTAAGCAAGCCCAGCACTATTACCAAGTCCAAGGTTAGGATACTAAGCAGCTTCTCATATTACATATAATTTATATGGGTAAATTAATTCATGGCATTTGGCATGTGGATTAATTCGATAAATATTTACTGAGTACTGTGACTACATGCTAAGTTCATATCTAGGTGCTAGGGAGTCACTGTGAAAGAGAGAGAAGGAGTTTGTCCTGAAGGGGTACCTGAAAGACTTCCAGAGGAGGACAGCAAGTGAACAAAAATTAGATTTCAGATTGTGATGAACATTTAGAAGAAAACAGAGAAAATTTAACAGAGATATCTGGAAGACAAGAGTCTCCGCTAGAACTGTGGGACAAAGCTCTCTTGAGCTGAAACCTGAAGGATGAAAAACGCAGCTCAGACAAGAGAGAAGAAAAGTACAAAGGTTCTGATGTAGGGTGAGATCTGTTATGTTCCTGAAACAAAGAGCAAGGAAATGCAGGAAAAGGCTGGTGCATGTAGGAAATTACAGGCACTGACAAGAAGCTTGTGTTTGATTCCCAATGATATGGGGGAAGGAGAGGGGCACAGGAGGGTCTGGGACAGGATATAACATGATCAGATGTGTTGGACAAAGGTTACTCAGTTTGCTGTGTAGAGAAACAGATGGAGAAAGCAAGTAGGAAAAAGCGGAGAACAATTAGGATTCTACTACAGTAGTCCAGGCACAAAATGATGGTGGTTTGGACTAGAATGGTGATGGAGACAGAGAACAATCAATAGAAGGGTGATATATTCTGAGAGTAGAGCTGACAGAACTTGCTGATGGACTGTGTATGGTTAGGGAAAGTAAAAAATAAAAAAAGATTCCTGGGTACTTTAAGTCAATAACCAAGAAAAAAAAATCTAGCCAGTTCTAAGTAGGTATAGACAATATGGCCGATGGTCGATTCCAGAGTCGCTCTCAGAAGGCTCTTCCCGAGAACTGACATGGGTACAGATGAGTGCCATGCCTTCCTGATGAAATGGAAATTATTTAGGGAGTGAGATGAGAAAGTTCATTAAAACCTGGGGTCAGAATAGACTCTTGGGTAATTAGACTCTGTTTATGGAAACCTGTTCAGAAATGACCCATTCTGGATCAGTTTCTAGTGAAATAGCTAGGAAACACTGTTTTATAATACTTTCCTCCTAGAAAGAAAAATAGATAATGTACATATTGTAAAACTCTGAAAAGTCCTGCAATTAGAAAACCATTTACCCTACTAGTAGACGTATTAATATCATTCAATACGGTTTGAGAAACATGGATCTGGGCTCTGTATGTCTCTCCCTTAATCCTTTACTGTGGTCTGGCATTCAAGCAAAACCAACAAAAAGAACAGAAGCCACTATATATTAAGCAGTTACCTTGTGTAAGGTACATTCTGTTACTATCTCTCTTGATATACACACTAAATATAGGCACTGTTTTAATTTATATCTTTTATATTATTGTTTGCCCTTGTGAGTTTTGCTTATAGGCCATGTATTCAACTTCTCAACAATAGTCACTTATCTTTTCTGATCATGTGTATCAGCAGTGTTCACTCACAGTATTTCCTCATGGAGCCATTAAGATGAAAACCAGAAATTCTTTATCCCCATGTTCATTTATTGAACCCATTACAATAATCGTGAGCATTTCCCGCCCTTATCACTACCTTCCTGCAGTCTTCCTATTTCCTTCTTCCTATTTACTCTGCCTTCTATAGAACCATTATGAGACAGTTCACATTGTTTTGATTAATCTTGGGCTTAGAGTCCCTAATTTTTGTTCCTTCATCAAAGATTCTGAAAATGGTTGTTACCACATATAAAACCACAGATTGGTAATCTAGAGCCCATCAGAGACCTCTGCTATCTGAGAGTCAAACTCACAAACACGCATGCACGCTCATTTCACCAACCTAGGCAGAGAGAAGACTTTTTCTTGGAACCAACACATCACTGGTGGCTGAGCTCTTTCTGTTCAGGCCACTGTAACATCAGTAATTACGGTTACTAAATGACAATGTCATTTACCCTCGGCAAAATAGAGGCACCTAGAAAAATAGCACTATCACCAACTGTAATCCAGCCACTGGAGAGGAACTCTGCGTGTTCTTTAATCTACACAGCAATGTGATGAAGCAACTTCAGCAGGAAATGAAGAGCCTTCTGTTTGATCAAATGTGTAAAAGGAATAAAGGGAATTGAGAGGAAAATTAGCTGAGCTGTGAAAGGATCTACACAGTTAACAGTGCTCAAGCACTGACTGTTCTTACAGGAGTCACATCACCTTCATGGTTTCTTTATTTCTGTGTAAAAGAAGAGTGCCTACATGGGGCGTGTAACAAAGACAAAGACACACACACACACACACACACACACACACACACACACACACCCTCACTGTCATAGTTTCTTATTGTCAGCCAGGTTATATTATACATATCCTTTTATAGGAAGCAAAGAAAAACAAACCCTTTTCCAGTTGCTTTTATCAGAGATAAAGTTGCTAACTCTGTAACTGCTGCCTTTGAAACAACAGGGCTCACAGGTAGTTTAGGAAATTTTATTAAGAAATAAGTTTCCAGAGAATACTGAATTTATTATGCCCAACATTTAGCAAAGCTTTGAAAGTCTGGTCTCTACACAAATGCTTCCAAATCCCATTTCTCTTACCTAGTCCCAATCCCCAAGAAAGGAAATTCAGAAAACCCAAAACAAACTCACACCCGAAGTGGGTGTCCCTGTGCCGGGGGCTTAGTGTGATACAGAAAATTAATCTTCTGTTGAACACGATGCAGACAACAATTAAAGCATAAAGTGAAAGGTTTTACCCTTAGGAAAAAAAAAAAAAGCTAAATCAGCAAGTCTGCTTCTCTGCATGCAGTTTTGGCAAAGTCAAGACCACACAGGATAATAAAGGAAAGAAAACAGAAAATGCCTAGGACAGAAGACTGGAGGGCAGGGTTGGGCGGGGTTAAGGGTAGACAAAGCACAAAAGACACATTGCTGACAGATTCTTAGGACTCTCAGGAGAAGCCTGCTTCTGATGCAGACCCTCAGCCTGCCCCAATTAATTGGGGCATGGTAATTATAGCATATAGTGAAGCCCCAGGGATGAGAATGCCCCTGGAGAAATGAACCTGGGTGTGTGTGCATTTGTGAGTCAACTCTCCCTTGACTCTAAAGCAGCTATTGTGAGCTGGGTTGGGTCCCCCAGAAGCCGTACCTGGCTCCTCCTGATAGGGAAGGGAACTCAGGTAAGAATCTGTGCTCA